>CM029546.1:23453605-23638783 GCA_017141385.1 Sogatella furcifera
AAATCATTCAATTGTGCAACAATATCGGCTAATGAATAATATTATTAGGAGGACGTAAAATAATAAATCGTTCAACATTTTTGCTGTATGTATTATTATAAGGAACGTAGAACAATGAAATAATGTAAATCATCATTATAAATGTATATTCTAATTTTTGTATAAATATAAATTTAAAACCAAAGGTGTTATATATCATTGAAATGTGTAAAGTAAATTTGTATCTAAAAGTAACCTCTTTTATCATGAATATTCTATTATATTGCTATTGTAACACAGTTTTTCTATAAATTGTAAAATAAATAATTACGAAATGTATCAGAGGAGCACGCGCAATATTGGTTCACATTCGCTTTATTATTGAAATATTTAGCACTAAAAATAAATTTGACATTGATCTTGATGAAAAGATTTACCTCAATTTTCCTAAAAAGATGGTTCAAACCAAATGTTTGAAGATTTTCACTCGACTATTCTTTATGCATTTGCGCTAGTCATCAGCTCAATTGTTTTGGGTCTCTTTGATAGACTGTGGAAGTGGGAGTACAGATTTAGATGAACAATATAATATAAAGCCTAGTGATACAATTAGTAACAGTTCTGTAATGACTATGTCATAGGATGTTATAGATTTGCGTTTTTTTAATTTGTTGTTGGAAATTAATGTCATCAGTAAAATAAGTACTGATATGCCTTCAACTTTAAACTTATACCGGTAATGAAAAAATGAAGTTGATAGATATACGAATCAAATTTGCTCTTGTCTGAATGTTAGATAGAAAATTTAAACTATTAATGCACTTATTGGTGTCTCCACCATCCACCCTATAAAATTTTCAGCTGCAAATCGGCCTTTAATAAAAAATATCTCTTTTATATAAATCCAGTTCAAATTTCCCAAAGATTTTGGACAATTTCTTTAATCATAGCTCAAGGTAACAAAGTTACTAAAACTATTGACCGGTAATAATATATCGATATTGATGTTAATTTAATAAAGTAAAAAGAACTTTGTAGTAGAGAAAAACCAAGTCTTTGATATTGAAGCAATATCTCTGTCTAAAATTATACGACTTTTCTCAAGTACAGGGTGGGGCAGAGCCGACTGACGAGTTTTGAAGGGTTATAAATAATGAACCGAATGACTTAGAAAAAAACGGTTCAGCTCATTCAACTCAGCGTGAAATATAGTTTTTATTGATAATATTTTTTAATATTATATTACTTGAATGGCGGCCATCAGCAGCGATAAACTAATGTAGCCGATTTTTGAAGTTTTCAAACTCATTTTGGCACAGTGCGATTGGTAGGGCCTGGATCTCTTCTCTAAATTACTCTCTCAGTTCTTCTGAGGTGTGTAGGCAAGATTTGAAAACTTTATGATAGTCCCATAGAAAAAATCGTATACACTTCGCATCGGGTGAGAGTACCGGCCACCTCACATCCCCCCTCACTGAGAATTGCCCTGGCAACAATTCTCTCAACACTACCACTGAAATGCGCGCTGTGTGGGCTGCAGCCTCGTCCTGCTGAAACCATGTTTCCCACAAGTCTTGTTCCTCAGCTAGTTCTTCCTGGGGCGCAGAAACGTTTGTAACATTGCAACAACGCTCGTAGGTGATATCGACGGTGATGACAACATGAGGGGGGACGTGAGGTGGCCGGTACGCTCACCCGATGCGAAGTGTATGCGATTTTTTTCCATGGAACCACCTTAAAGATATAGTTCACAAACCTTGCCTTCACACCTTGGAAGAATTGAAAGAGAAATCCAGACGTAGCCTAACAATCGCACTGTGCCAAAATGAGTTTGAAAACTTCAAAAAATGGCTATATCAGTGTATCGCTGCTGATGGCCGCCATTTAAATGATGAAATTTTCAAAAATATTAACAATAAAAACTACATTTCACACTGAATTGAATGAGCCAAACCATTTTTTTCTAAGTCGTTCGGTTCATTTTTTATAACCCTTCCAAACTCGTCAGTCGGCTCTGCCCCACTCTGTATAAGTTATATACGTTCAACCATTTATTGCAAGAGATCGATCAACTTGGTTATTCTTAGTTCAAAATTAATTTTGTATTGAATAAAAAATTCCTATGAGAAAATAAAAAGAAAATTCATTAAAAAAATGTTTTTGTCAGTTTTAATGTGTGGCTTTTTTATTAGTAGCGATGTTCGTGGAATGTGGGTTTTGATTTAATGCCAGATTCATGTATTGTAATTTGGTTTATTCTGTAAACAGTGAAAAAAGTTTTTATTTTTGGAATTGAAAAACAATTAGAAAATCATTGATATTCCTGTGAATCCATTTCCAAATCAAAAGAAACTTTACTGACTTATTGAGAAAATAACACGAATTAAATAATTACTAGAGACAATATCTTGAGATGTCTTTCGTAATTTTTAGCTTTTTATCAGCTGATGAAAATTATTATTTAAAATTGTTATTAAGAAACTATTTTAAAAATTATTGCTGAACAAAAAACTATAATTTTGTTTCTTATACATATCAGAACTTTTTCTGTGATAGATGTTCCAAATTTATAATCTAAAATATTGAGACACCTTTAGATATATTTTATTTGCTTATTTTTATGTTCAATTTCAAGCTATTTATATTGATGAATCGTTAGAACTTGGAAATGTACGAAATACAGTACCTTTATAATAATATCCCACATTTTGAAAATTTGAGATGATATATTATGAATTGAATTGTTGCAATTTATTAGAATCTGAAGGTACTCTTAAAATTACTCTGATTCAAATGAAATTTTTAAAATCAATTTTATTTGATGACTGAGTAGTTGAACATATGCTTGGCAATAAATACAGCGTCATTACCATTATTGTCCTCTCTAACGAGCATCAGATGAGTTTTTCACGTTTTCTAATAAATTTTGTTGTGCTTCATCACTGAACACTAAAGAAAGCAAATACTAGTGACTTTTAAAAACAATATTTTCATTTTATGTGGTTACAAAATAATGTATGAATAAATTTTTATAAATAATTGTGTATTTCCTCTAACTGTGAAGCATTTATACCTTGCTTGAACATTTATCAGCTCTTATCAATTTTCAAAAATCAGTACTCTTGTAATCAATATAATTATTATTTATAGGCATATTAGCAAATAGTAAAATTATATTGATAATGCACTGACAATACCTATAAATTCTTATTATTGTATTAAATTGTATAAAACTAGTTATAATATTCTCCATTGAAGAGTTTTAGATTGAAGTAGGTGTGTCGAATTCATAGACTTGAATAGTAGTTGTAAATCAATTCTGCCTCGTGGTGATTAGTTAATTATTGTTCTTTGAGAATCATGAAGAACATAATATGTGAGTGTTATAATTAAACACAGTTCTAAATTGGAAATATCGAATTTAGAATGTAATTTTTGATTGAAAGTATCCTCTAATAAGTCTAATACTTCTATCTACATTCTAAACAATATGTTGAGCATGGGTTTCTATTATTTGAAATTTTGCAAATAATATCAATTATTTAATTAGCCCCAACATTTTCTTTTAGCTGTTTTGTAACCTCTGGGCTAACTGTGTCAGTTCTAGTAATTATAGCTCCCAAAATCTTCCTGTTCAACTGTTTTTTTGTGTTTCTATTGACATAGCTTGTAAACATCTAATAAATCATTACTTTAGTCTATGAATTTAACTCGCCTGCCATATTATATTTAATAAATGTTGATACCATTAGTAGTAAATGACGATTTGTAAAATTTCAATGATGTTGTTGAATAATGCTGTAAGATATATTTTGTATATACCTTATTATTGTTGTAATGCAGTTATATAAATAATGATGTAATAATGTTTATATTTATACATTAGTTGAGTGTGTATATTGGTTAGTGTGAATAGAAAATCATAATTTTAGTCTCTTCATATGATAATTACGCCCCTAGCCTTTGGTTAATTCAATTCATTCTCCAAGTATAAAAATCAACTGTTCAGAGAAGTAGCCTATTTTGATTGATTTGAAGAAGTTTAAAATTCAATATTTCTTCAATTTTGTACAGTTTTGGTTAGAAACTTTCATAATTCCAGTGTTGAAGTAGATCATTTTCTATATTTTAAAACATTCAGGTATTTCAACATGATTGTAACAACAAACGTTTTAATTATATTGTTAAGAGGTTTTGTAAAAGGTATAATTTGTTAAATCGTTTAATATTAACAAAATTATCTTTTGAGCGCAAAATATATTATGAGATTCGCATGTTTCATCCTTCTGCCAAGCTAATTTCTTTAGAGTATGGCTTTTAAGTGAGGAGACCCCAAGGGTTGTGCCACTTGGCCAGCATAACCAATTATCAAATTTTAATACTTTGATAGGGCACACATTAAGTTTGTTCTCACTTGAAGAACAGTCACTAGCCTTTAAAACTAGAGTTTTCCAAGTCTGGAAAATATAACACTCGAAAAATATTGAACTTATTTAATTTGCAACGCTAAATTTCTATAATAAAGCAACTGCTGTAAATGAAACCATATTGGAAGTACAAATAACAATGTAATTCAAAAAACATTTCAATTTTGATCAATTTTTCCACTCCCGAAGGGATCAACAATTTTTATCTACACTTAAAAAAAATGAAATTCATATTGACTAATGTAATATTGGGAAGAAAATGGCAGCTTTGGCCTGAATTGAATAAAACGTTCGATCGTACGATTGATTGGGTTCAATGTAAAAGAGTCAGGCCATTTTAAAACCTCGTTTCATGACTGTAAATTATGTGTCTAAAATCTAGTCTTAATTTTCAATTACAGATGGAAAAATAATTTCACAATATTTTAAAATTGAAAGTTGAAAAGTTTTCAACTTATGAAACTAAATTTAAATCTAAAACAAGAAATTATTTTCAAATCAAGCTTTTTCTGGCTAGAAAAGTGCTATACCCAAAGTGATGTACCCAGAACTCTTTTTAGATATGAAGTGGTGCAAATGCACAGTTACTTGGGTAACTGTGTTGATTTTTATTATTTTTTGGGTAAATTATTCCCATTAGACTTCGAGGGTTTGCTTTTGCGATGTTTGTTTTTTCTTGTCGGTATAACAGTACAATAATCTTTGATTTTTAGGTGCAATTGGTTATGTTCAAGGTGCAATCTAAAATATTCGTGTCCACTTGGAGTAGAAAGGTTGCTCTTTTCCAATTAATGTCACCAGATTTTTCCATTCCGAAACACTAGTTGAACAGTTTCTGAGTCTTACTATAGGGTTGTAGTCATGACTCATGAGGATTCTGCCGCATACGAAAATCACATTTTGTTCTTGTCTTCCGACAGAGATCTAGTACCATGGTTAAAAAAAGAACACATGGACATGATGGTATCAATTTTCTGCCTTACTCAGCAGAATCCAGTCTTGCTTCTCTCGATAACAACTTGATAAACGAAAACAAGCTCATTGATTAATTCCACTTGATCACTCCATAACAACTGGTACCTACTCTGGCCACTAGATTTCCAAGTTTAGCCTCTATCGGGACCTAAGTGGATATATATACGCTATTTAAAAAAATTAAGTGGATGATTATAAAGTGGTGATTGCCTTGCGCTCTTACCGACAATAACTTTTAGTGTAGAGTAGACTGATATATTTATTTTTCCTGTTATTTGTACTAATTAGTAATTATGAATAATTTCATCCAAATTTCGCTTCTTAGGCTACTTCTTTTGCTTGAGTGAAAATTTGAAAAGTACCAATAATAAAGAACGGAATATTGTTTATTAATGAAATATTGTAAACAAATATGTAGCCTAATTGATATAAAATTGACTGTACAAAATATTCAATAAGTTCTTTTATGTATGATCGATTGTTGTTCTTCACAAGCATATATAGTTATATTGTTGGCATTAGGTATTAGCATAATTTGTGCTATATGTGTATATAATACAATACTACTGTTGACGATGCTACAATGAAACTCAAGCGATGATTGGAGGAAACTTTTCACACCATTGCCGTCACGTGTTCACTGTGTTAAGTTTCACTGTAGCTCAAAGTTTATCAGAAAATGATTTTCGTTATTACATTCTTGAGCGTTTATTTCTATATTTATATGCGAACCATTACTGTAAGAGTACTGTGTTGTTATGTATGAATGAATTTTATGTTGAAACTTTCCATGCCTTCTGCTAGGTGAACTGTATAATAAAAAAGTATTGAGTCATTCGTTTTTGTTTTTATTTATTGTTGCACAACTGCTAGGGTACCTGTAATTTCTTCCTGAAGGTATTATTTGTATAGTGAGTTTTTTTGTAATGAAATGTAGGCTACTCTACTGTGATGATTTTCCTTACTATTTATTTTGAAATTGTTGTTGGAAATTTGAAATTAACTGGCAATCATATTGTTAGAAAAATATTGAATGAGATCTTGAAATGATGGTTTTATCACCTACTAGCTAAAGAATTTTTTTCTCGAAAAAACGTTGAATTTAACAGTAGCCTAAATCTGGTCATTCATTGTTCATTCATCATTGTGCTAAGTTTGATAATCATTAGAAAAAATCTGGTGTGGTACACTCACACAACTTTCCTCGCCATTAACATTTGCTCAGCCTAATACGAGTAGGCTATCCATTATCCATACCTAATCATCAGCAAGTGCAAATTTCATTACGCTATTACTTGCTCATCTTCTCATACTATAGTCGACCACAGATCATTGGAATTACCAAGGTCACAGGATTGCTGAGCCCTGTTGCCACTGTAGTCCACCCTCACCCAAACAAAACATCACTCCTTCTCTCTCACACACACTGTCTTATTACCTACCCCTAAGTACAAAGCAGCATCACCGGAGGGAGAAACAGGGAGTGGTGTCGGAAGAATTGCTCGTCCTTGACCATTCCAGTGATCTGTGGACGACTATAACAGTGAAATTTGCATTCGCCGATGACGCCTCGCGCCTACCGGCGCTTCGGCTAATCGTGTGTGCGATTTGAAATTTTCACAAGCCCATGATGACTTGCGCCTGTCGGCGCTTCGGCTAGATTTTAGCCAAATTGACTTGGATTTTGAATGAATGTAGATTTTTTGGTACCTATTTCAATATATCGGATCAAAGAGGTGGAATCGATAAAGGATCATACTCTGTTATTTTACCAAAAATTTATTATGGAACACCAATACTTTTTCCAAATGTGATTTTTGACTCCTTTAAATCCTGATATGGATTGCTTTGATTGCGATTTTGACGGAATGGCATTGATACAATTTTTGCACACGAGCGGCAAGCACGCTGCCTGCGTTGCTCAAACTCACCTTACCGAGCCATGTAGTGCGGGTTGCCTATATACAGATTCATGTAGTGCGGGTTGCCTATCTACAAACTACTTAACTTTTCAAGTCTGGGGTGGCGCCCCTGCTAATCTTACACATATGCCAGACATATGCCAGTTGATTGAGCTTATTAATGACTATATAGGGTGTCTGTTTGAAGAAAATAGTTTGAAAATTTTTTGAGAAAATCGAGATAGAAATATTGCAAAATCCATTTTTTCAACAATGCTGCGGATCTTCTGCGATTTTGCCAGGAACGAGACTCATGGCAGTCGATAGGGCTTATAAAGGGCTATTTCGGGTATGAGTTTCAAAAAAATCGTTAGAGCCGTTTTCGAGAAACCCGTGAAAACACCATTTTTAGCATATTATTCGCCATTTTTTCCGCCATTTTTCGATGAATTTTCTTGAATTTCTCAGTGTCGGGTCCTCACGGTATAAGAACCTTGAGTTCCAAATTTCAAGTCAATCGGTTAATTATAGGAATCTAAATATTGCGAAATCCATTTTTCTCAACAATGCTGCGGATCTTACGCGATTTTGCTAGGAACGAGACTTATGGCAGTCGATAGGGCTTATATAGGGCTATTTTTGATATGAGTTTCAAAAAAATCGTTAGAGCCGTTTTCGAGAAAATCTTGAAAAACACCATTTTTGGCATATTATCCGCCATTTTTCCCGCCATTTTTTGATGAATTTTTTTGAATTTCGGTCAATTAGGGATCGAGATATAGTGTATACAGACATACACACACACAGACCAATACCCAAAAACCACTTTTTTGGACTCAGGGGACCTTGAAACGGATAGAAAACCTAAAATTGGGGTACCTTAACTTTTTTGGAAAGCAATACTTTCCTTACGTATGGTAGTAGGTAGGGCAAGGAATGTAAAAATTATTATTCTATTACGCAGTCCTAGAAAAATATGATGTATCAATATTATTTGAAGAGTCCTGTACTGTATTTATAATATGGACTACAATAATTATTTGATACAACTTAGTTTGTAGTCATTACTATTGCTTTAAAATTCTATAACAAATCGTAATATTATTTTTAATGATAAAAATGAATTATTATTATCAACTGAGGAAGCTAGAGAGTAGGCCTATCCCTCAAATAATTCATTTCAATTACCGATATTATAATAATTTTTAACGTAAAAATGATTCTCAAGTTATTATCTTGAAAGTTAAAAAGGCAATTTTTCTAAAGAAATTGAGTGAATTTATTTTAGTAATGGTTATAGAACGCCCTATAAAAAAAACTTTATGTTCAAATTTTGAAATCGTACAATGGTTTTGAAACACATACCATTCAAGTATTCAAAGACAATAATAATAATATAAATTATGGTAGGTAATGTAAGTTATATAGATTTTTCTCAGGTTAATACCCACATGAGCATTTTGGCTTGTGATGAGAGAGGTGTGATGATCACTACTTGTTAGGAGATTTATTGTCTCCATCATTCATTTTGACTTGAAGTTCCATACCTACTGTAATACATGGGTTATATATTACATAAAAGAACTCTATAATTGAAAATAATGAAAAATTTCAGATTAAACCTTCATGATTAATTGAATCTCTTTCAGCCCTTCAGAAGTTTGGCAGATTCCTTAATTCTTATATATACAACTTGTATTAGGTATACAACGCCCTGCATAATCCATAGCCTATAACTTACCGTAGGTACCTTTAGCAAAGTAAGGTAATACCATTATTTGTTATTTATCAGATTTTATCTGTGGTACCTATACCGCCTACCGGTACGGCAATAATTTATTATTGGATTAAAACATTTATACCGGTGGCGGTGGGCCTACTAGTTGTTAGAAATTTAAAACAAAAAATTGTTCGAGCTGAACGCTTGCGTATATAAGGTCAACTTTTGAATGGTATAAAGAATAAAGATACACGTAGTACACATCAGTCATTGCTGATAACGCGTGATGGTATGTGGGAGACAGCAGACAGGTAACGAACGAATCGACTTGGTAAGCGTGAGTCATGATGTAACCAACCATTCCAAGAATGAAATCGCGATTAGAGTTGTACTCTCTCTAGCAAGGCGAAGTAGTAGTCATAGTATACTTTTGATAGTGATTCAGAGGTACGGTACTGGAGTGATACAGACTCTATTCGTACTGGTTCAGTACAAGGCTGAAGCTCACTCAGCTGTTGGATATCCGCCACGCGGATTCAGAGCTCTTTGTCTCGTTTGGTTGGAAAGGAATTTGAAGCAAATTCACGTTCAACAGGTAAGTGAGAGTTATTTTGCTATGAATATCCCGTTATTAAATTTTGGTATTTGTAATTTTGGTTACTGTATTTATAGGTCTACCTTAAAAACCTTTTAATAATGTTCCCTTATTATTTTTTTTAAATAGCTTAAATAGCACTGATTTGGTTTATAAGTGATAATAATGATTACCGTATATCAGTGCAGGACTGATGGGAGATGTGCATGTGGCACAATAATTTATAGTCTCGCCAAATTTGTCATAATCTTTCAAGTTCGCTTGAAAAAGAAACCTTTACTTTTTTAATAACTTTAAATGGTAAAATATTGACTTTCAATAGAATTTTCGAACGATGCCTGGGTTATTGAATAAGAAGTATTGTTGTTAGTTGTGATTTCTTTGACAACAATAATCTTTTTGTTCAGATAAAAGTTTCCACTGTATAAATGATAGCCTTATATTAGAGCACTGATATAACTGAAATAAAATATAATGTGGAAAATGAAATTATTTTTACAGGAATCGTCAACAATATGCGGGAACTTAATATGGAAGAAATTGCACATGTCAATCCAGTATTCACAATTTCTTATACCGACATTGCTGGGAAGGAGGTGAGTTGAATTTCAACAAATAAGTTGATCAACTTTGATCTTAATTTTTCAAATGTTCGTTTTAGATTGATGAATTCATTTTATTTTAGGGCTTAAGCTTGTACCTTGAGGTTATTTTAATCATCAATATGAATAAAAATTTAAAAAGATTTCATTTGCAACAAAAATGAGATTTTTTCTAGCCTACCTACCATCAAGTTAGTTGAACAATAGAATGAAATAAACAATTGTTGACTCTTCAATATATTATATTATTCGCGGTAGAATCTATTTCTAAATGCTATAGCATAAAGCAAAATGATTGTACAAAACATGCAATTCCCATAATGATTGAAACAATAATTCGAGTACAAATTGTTGAGAATTAAATGATAAATGTGGATCAGTATAATACATACAGGATGGTTCTGAACTCCTTACCAATATTCTAGGGCATATTTTGTTCCTGGGTGAGAAAAATTTATAAATATAATTTTCAAACTATCCGAAAGACCTCATACAGCAGCCATTTTTCTCTACATTTCCAATTTTATACTATTATTAGTAGCCTTAAGATGGTAGGCTACTGCAGTGGCCAATTCTTATGTAAAATTGACTGAAAAATTTAATGGAATCGATCACTGAGAAAATGATCTAAATAGGCTACGGTACCGCTAAAATAGCTCAACGTTTCATCTTCAAAGGGATAAAAATAGGATACCTTACTGTTGACTGGTAGACCGGTGCATTTTGAATTGACCTGCCTTTTTTAGGAGGGTCCCAACTGTAAGTAGTAGCCTTCATCTCTCATCGTCATCGCATCATCATCCATTTTATTTACCCACGCATGAGCCTATATGAGCTCATCTCGGCTTCACCCTCAGAAACAAACATAATTATTATGTAGGAGTACCTAATATTGTAGAGAATAAAATTCTGAAAAAAGCTGTTCAGTACCTATTGGTACTTTTTCGTTCAAAATGCATCCAAACCTTACAAATCAGGATTTAAAGGAGACGTCAAAACAGCAATATTTTCAAAACTGATTTTTTTAAAAAAAAGTAACTTACCGTAATAAAAATTGATTCAAAATACGGTACCGGTCAACAATAAGGTATCCCTTATATTGGTTTCCAATATTCCTATCCATTCGAAGTTGAAAAAAATCTTTTAGCGTATTTTGCTCACTATCCCAATATAACAACTATCAAAGTTCTAACTGGTTTCATTCAATTTATTATATTTTTGTCAAATGATTACTTTATTTTATAAAAAACATTCATTCTATTGCAGTTTTTTACATTCTTACTATATGATGAAAAGTAGACTACCTACTTTACGCAGTTTTTTTGTTTCTCAAGTTATTTATTACCTATACTTATACGGTATGTAGGCCTAATGTAGTTACTGACTGCTTTCAAAGCTCCCTATAAATCAAAACGTTGCTCAAGAATTAAGAATACTGCCTACGCTTTATCTTCTGAGTGAAAAATTAATTAATACTAACTTAAATTAAACACTTCCAAGTGATAGTTCGACTATATGTAGGTTACATATGGTATTATTTAATCAAATACTGAGTACATTCTCCTCTAATTGATTCATGACTTGATGACTGGGATAATTCCCACTTTGAGAAGAACAGTGCAAGAGCTACCGCATGGTACCACAGTACCGTATACAAAATTCTTCTTACATGACATTGCGCAGGTGTTAATAATTATTGAATGTTGAGTGACATAGGCATGTCCCCTTGGTTTGATCTGGGTCATAAGATGTTTTGATAAATGGTTTCGTTTCTCGTACCTACTGATGAAACTTTTAACTTTAAAACCGTAATTTTATGTCCATTCAATAATGAATAGGGTGCTGCGTGCTACACGTTTAATATCTAAGTTATTATATATTATTTACCCAGTTGATATATTAGTTAATACATATAATCAATAATTATAGTTGTAGTCTATAATAATAGGTACTGGTTAACAATTAGTTAAAGTTAATATTATATTATATACCTAGTGAGTTTAATATCTAATCAGCCTTTTATCACTCGTTAAAAGGTAATACATTTATTTCACTCGATGAAATGAAAACTATTTGTCGACCAATAAGTGTAGATGAAATTTTTATTAAAAAAATTATCCTACTTAAAAATCATAAGATTTCGAATTTAAAAAATGCTTCAAGTTACCCCACTTCACGGTAAGTTACTCACAAACTGAAATTATACTCGTCAACTCGTCCCTTCTGTAGCAGTTATATAATTAAAGTAGCATTATTCCCGACTTTTTTTTAAATTACGGTAGATAAGTCCTGAAGTCGGAACGGTATTGGAGGTTCCCATAGGTCTACGTATTTGATATAGGTTGTTAAAATTGCGAAATTGCATCATTCTATTCAGAGTAAAATCACTGATTGTGCTTCAGTCCATATCATTTTTATCAATGAACATTGGCGAGAGCTCTACAATGATAGATGATCTTCTTTGAAGTAAAAATTTAGTGGTTTTGCGGCTTTGGAGAGATCAGGAATACATGCATTTATTTCGAGGTCATAAGTGTTTTCTCACTTGTGTGACAATTGATTTGTAGAATTGAATATTGCCAGTCAGTGGCAGTGCTCAACTCCATCATGAGGAGCATTGGTCTGAAGGTAAGGAGATCCTCATTCCGACAATATACAGTGGTTTTCTTAAAAACGTTATGCAAAAATATTCTAGTTCTAATCAGCGACATAATAAAATTTAATGCATATAACGTAACTTACCTGAATTCACTCAATGATTATCAATAGCAGTGAATGAAATTATATAGTTTTCCACGAGATGTTGAGTTCTTGCTGTCAATATTAACTAAGAAAGTTTTCCCTCATACTTAAATTATTACTAAACGCTTTCGAATCTCAATCTCAGATACACTACCTATACCACACACCACAGAGGTTGAAATCACCAAGCTTCAGTTCATGAAGAAAGTTTTTCAAATATTTGCTGCACTTTACTGATTGAAATTGATAATCCATTTCCAATCAATCATTATAGAGCTAAAACAAACAATTATTTTCATGTGACTGTATTTTGCTGATAAAGCTTTATAAAATTGAAATGGATCGCATTTTTAAGACTTCTGGGGCTTGATAATAAGGTATGATTTCATTGTTTTTGAATAATCATTATAATATTTCCGATAATTGACCCATGCTCATGAATTTGACCTCATATTTTTATTGAATTTTTTACATTTAGTACGGTGCAATTAGACTCGAACCTCAACATCCAAAGAGAAAGGACGATTCCTACGCCAACTTGTTCTTTACAACCCCTTTATTGTTTGGTAAAAAGTTACACCCTTATGAGCGTCGGGTTTTTGGGGGGGGGGGTGAAAGGTGCAAAATTTCAGTTTTTCGTGAATTGTAGCCGAACCAAGCGTCGGACGAAAAAAATTCATCATGTTTCTTCTAAAAACAAAATTTGGAAGAGATTGAGACCAATACCAACTCTGTATCTTCAACGGTTTCCAAGTTACAATTTTTTAAAAAACTCCACATTTTTTTCACAGGAATTATTTCGTTACTTTAAAAGTTTGTAACTTTGAATTGGAAACACTTGCATCCGTATTTCAAAATCCCTTTCGGCGAAATTCATTTCTCTTTAATTTGAGACCAAATTCACACTTTTATGTTCAGTGGTTCATGTGCTACAGCGATTTAAAAAAAACCCTTACATCCCCAAAATCCCCTAAAATTACATTTTATAATACAAAAAAATACTAAAAATATTCGGATTGACTCATACTTCTAGATTTTGTTTCTTGAGACCCTAGACTGTCATAAAAATTGTTGACATGACGAAGACCATCATAGGATTCGTGGGGTTTGATCAAAAGCATCCCTTTATTTTTAATCATTTATATTCCCTCATAACTTTTGATTGGTAAGTCGGATTTTATCGTTCAATAGCTCATCATCTTCTACACATCACGGCGGTATAAATTCATATATTATTATACAAATTCGGTGAAAAACTCCAAGATCCAGATTTAAATGATACCTTTTAATAATAGTACCTGCACATTGAGAATTTCATTTTTTCTCATGTCAATGCTCCCAATCGGGAAGTTGTGAACCGAAAAATCTGAAACTATCAAGAAATGTAGAGAAAATCTTCCTCTTTCAGATGGTTATTATAAGAATTGCGAGACCTTCGACATAAGAAGGTACACAACCGGTTTTTATCACACTTTTTCTGATAAATTCGCTCATTTTTTTCAATTCTATTGAAATTTCTCTAACAATGTACATTGAACACGAAATTCTGATAAATCATCTTTTAGAGGATAAATCACTCTACATTTCTGGACCAAGGACATAACTCTACCGCCAATAGTTACCGATTTACAATAGAATGAATTATGTGTAATTTTTTAACAATTGAAAACGCTGATTTTCCAACAATGTTATCATGAGGAATTCATTGTAGAATTATGATGAATCTTATATGATATTAAAGATAACATTTTTTTAAACAATTTGAGACCAAATTCATATTTTTTGAACAATTATTCAATGAGCTACGTACATTTTTGAAGCCAATCGTCGTCTTCTGTAGCT
This sequence comes from Sogatella furcifera, assembly GCA_017141385.1. Lineage (NCBI taxonomy): Eukaryota > Metazoa > Arthropoda > Insecta > Hemiptera > Delphacidae > Sogatella > Sogatella furcifera. The sequence goes on from CM029546.1 coordinate 23,468,389, forward strand.
CATCGAAGCGTTTCAATGTATCATTCATAGTGTGTGGAGCGCCTCTCAGAGTGAGCTCTGAGCTCGACAGTTGGTTTGAAAAATGGATCTAGCTAATTCTGTAATTGTTCAAAAAATGTGAATTTGGTCTCAAATTGTAGAGAAAAATGTACTCTTTGATACTATATATGATTCACTATATTTCTTGAATAAAACTTTGTTGAAAGCATTGCTGTAAAATATCCTATTTCAATTTTTACTTATTTATAAAACTTTATTCATCTGTAACTTTGTAACTAATGAAGGTAAAGTGATGTCCTTGGTCTATTATAGAATTTTAAGCCAATCCGAATATTTTTATTATTATATTTTTTATTATTTTGTGTAAGATAAAATGTAATTTTAGGGGATTTTGGGGATGTAAGGGTTTTTTAAAATCGATGTAGCACATGAACCACTGAACATAGAAGTGTGAATTTGGTCTCAAGTTAAAGAGAAATGAATTTCGTCGGAAGGGATTTTGAAATACGGATGCAAGTGTTTCCAATTCAAAGTTACAAACTTTTAAAGTAACGAAATATTTCCTGTGAAAAAATGTGGAGTTTTCAAAAAATTGTAACTTGGAAACCGTTGAAAATACAGAGTTGGTATTGGTCTAAATCTCTTCCAAATTTTGTTTTTAGAAAAAACATGCATGAAATTTTTTTGTCCGACGCTTGGTTCGGCTACAATTTACGAAAAACTGAAATTTTGCACCTTTCACCCCCCCTCCCCCCAAAACCCGACGCTCATAAGGGTGTAACTTTTTACCAAACAATAAAGGGGTTGTATAGAACAAGTTGGCGTAGGAATCGTCCTTTCTCTTTGGATGTTGAGGTTCGGTCTTTTTCTGATCTAATTGCACCGTACTAATTTCAACAGTGTATTGGAATACGGTACTGCTTCTACATTTGCCGTTGATTAATTTCTTCTTTTTTATTTCTGGATAATAATCCAAAAATCTTCAGCATTCTCTGAAACCTTATAAGCCTTTATAAACCTTATAAACCTTAAGGCCTTATAAACCTTATAAGTCTATATAAGCCTTTAGAAGTTTGAGTTGAATAGATTCCTTATTGTTATTCCATACTATACAGTATAAACTGGTAAACTGGATGGTTTGAAATTATTCCAATTCAGATCATAATAATTATATATTCAAGTAAATGACTTAATACAAGACTAAAATTTGTATCTTATATGTTTCACAAAATTAGAAAAATATTGAATATACTACAGAAGCTTAAACTTCTTCACTTTGCAATTGTTCAGTCTGTATTGAAATATGAATTAGGAATATAGGGAGGAACTTATTATTTTTTTATAATTGGGACTTTGTGATTCTAAAAATGATTATAAAAACCATTCTAAATAAAACAAAAACCTACTCCAGCAAGGACACATTTGAGGTGATGATCATACACCAACTCTATATAAAGAAAATTCTCTCTTACATACAAAAGAATAACGATAAATTTACATTGAATAATATTTTAGTCGATTATATAGTCTCAGATTACATGCTCATGACTTATGTGACATTAATCACACAAATATATCAATTTGACTACACCAATAACTTTATATTAGTTCAAAATTAATAAATTTCGTAGAGAGGGTAGGCCGGAAAGAATAGTAGAAAGAGTAGTTAAGTTTCTTCTACGTACAGTATCTAATATTTCTAATAATGGTGTCAAGGAGGTATATGGGCTCCTCCATCATACATTATATACATCATACACTATTATAAAGATTGTTTAAGATAAGATAATAATCAATGTTATCTTCATCTCTAAATGGCCCGGTGAATACTGGAATAGCAGATTTCCCACTAACCCCCAGCACCCATAGACGTTGTTATTTGGTCAGGTGTATTGAGAGAATATTATTTCATTTTTAATCAGCGGAATTTTTAATTACAATCAGCAGAATAGGCAACGTTGCACTGGTCTATTTCCTTGCGTTTAACTATACTAATGATAGTCTATATTCGGAATATTTTTTGAGGAAAAATTATCACGGTATTGGTTCATTAATTCAACTTCCGTACCGCGTTTGTCTGTCTTTGTTCATTCACTAAAAGGAGTTTTTCTGCACTACTGCACTGTCTGCACTCTTGGAAGTTCATTCACTACACACTTGAGTGCAGATATTCGCACACCGCAATTTTTCAATCACAATGATAGACGAACAACCCTGACACCCCACTAGTGGGTGGGGGATTGTGTTGTGGTGGGGGTAAGATAGTGAGGAGCCGGCGTGCCGCCTGAGCCGTTTGCCGGCGATTTTCAAAAGTCAGTCAGTGTTGTGCGCTCAGTGCGTAAAAGCAGCTTGCCTTTGCAGGAGTGCTCTCGCCAGACGCGGCCCGCAGACACGCTCACGTCTCGTCACAGCCACGCTCGCTCATCACGTCGTGGACACCATCGTGACAGCACCGCAGCAGAGCATACCATGACCATGGACAGTCGCACGCCGAGATGCAATCTTTTGGCCGAGGTCCTCATCGTTTGCACAGGTCAGTTCGCATCGTTTTGTTTTCATTTTTCGGCTCCAATATTCAATTCTTTTTAACTAGTAGTTCTGTGAACAGAAGACCTCACGAAGTCACCCATGGATGGGCCATTATCCATGAAGGGAATACTTAGTTGAGTTTCAAGTTTCATTAATTGCATGCGTCATTGAATGCAATTGATAATAAACTCGACAGCTGGTACATCATGAATAATTCTATAATGTGAATTTTCCTATGTTCAGAAGTATAAATGTTTAGTAATATTTTAGCATGGAGGTAATTCCTTTTCCTTTCATATTATCCTTAAAATGCAATATTTCAAGAAACCTTACATATACATCGACGCGCAATTTCAAGAGGAACATTCCAGTCAAATTTCATCAGAATCTATTGCCGCGTTTTGTCGTAAATGCGGAACAAACATACATAAAGAGAATGCAAAATCGTCGTCTTGAATCTAGACCTCACTTACATTCGGTCAATTATTTTATTGTCAGAAGTCAAATATGAACTTGTCAAATAAAGGAGAGCTGGTTGCTAGGTGCTTGTTATGTTAAGTCATGATCACCATGGACCATGATCACTGCTCTTGGATGGGTGACCGGAATCTGACCAAGGCGAGTGTATCCCAAGGAATTAATTCATACATTCTATACACCATGAAATGAACCTACCCTCACGGATAGCTCCCCACCAAGATAGCCATAATATGCTTATTTTTAAGAGAACAGATAATAAATATATTTAAAACCTTACAAAACATACTTACAATAAGTTAAACTTCGCTCATGCATACTAATGATTAAAACCTCTTACTTGGTTGTTCCTGAAAGAATACAATGTGTGAGTGAAAAATACTAGTTGAAAAGAAATTAGCAGAGAAATGTAAGGAAGATTATCGGGGGAATAAAATTTCACTTGAAACCAAGTAATGTCGATTGAGAATTTATTAGTACAGTGGTTGAATCGCTTGAAAAGATTTATTTCCTGGGCTTTATTGAAATAATCCAAATAAATTTCAAATGGTAAATAAATTTTGTAAATAAATATCAAGGTGGAATTCTTTATTTTCAACTGCAGCATTTCATGTTGGTTAGACAAGCTGATAAGATAATGAACATGATTTTTTATAGTTTAAGTTCGAAAACTATAAGCTAGCATTACAGTTCTTATAGTTTTCGAAACACGCGCGAGTGTTAGATATCAAAAATATTTGATTGGATTGTTCGAGTATTTTAAATTTTGTAATCTTCATGATTCGATTGCTCAGGAATTCTTTCTAGCTTCGAGTGTAGTTGGACTTCTTTCGACGGCTTTGAGCTGGTACCGCTAAATTTCAGTAATGTTCGTTAAAATATCACTACGGTGTGTTTGAACCCTTTCTAAAACTGTGAGATTGTTTCACCACATTATCATCAATTCCATTGTCATTAATCCTACTGTATTATTGTTATGCTTTGCAAGGATCTGTCATAAATACGGACAGATGAGAGTTATAATAAGTACCATATAAGCGGAGAATGAATGAGATGAATTCATCCAACAATAATCAAGATCAAAAATCTTTCTGAGTTTCAAACATAATTACTGCTTTTATGACTATTTTGAGTAGCCTACTTGAAATGCAAGTGATTAACAAATCTTTCAATCAAATTCACGAGAATCAAAAATATTGACCTGTTTCTTCTGTATGTTTTATTTCTTGGGTCACTTTTTCGGTATTAAACTTCTTTCAATATTTTAAAATAGTAATAATTATATAATTTAATTTAATTGAATCAAATGAAGGATCTCTAATGTCCAATTGGTTCCTCGGCTACGATATCTTAACTCATTTCATTTGACTCCCAACTCATTGAGAATCCAATAAGAGTTTTCTCAACTAAAAAATCAAAACTTCTATCAAACAAACTAGATAACTAATTGTTGGATGCATTTGGAATTCTCTTGGAAATGTTCTTCTCTGAACGGAAAGTGAAATCAGCTACTTGTAATAATTGTACAGTTGAATCTTGTTGACAAATTCCTCAAGGAATGGACTATTTTTCTTCATTGAGTCTCTTGGAATCTTGGTGTGTCGTTCTATTTAACAGCGCATTAATGCTCTAGATAATTTTTTTTAATAAACATTTGGAAATTACATTACTAGAATAATTATGGAAGTAGTACTTTTTTAACGAAGTTAAATTTAACCAATATAAACAAAAACCGAAGAGAGATTACACAGTTTCAATTGTAGATTGAAGTAAAACTAATGTTCAATTCCTAGTTTTCGAATGTTATAATAATTCTTTTAAATTCTATTCATGAATTGACCGGGTTCCGGGAAATATATCTGGGATAAGGATCATCAACCATTGGCATTGTTGATTGTTGTTAAATTTATTCATTGATATTGTTATTGCATTTATTGATTGCAACAACAATGTGATCATAAATAGGAATCCACCTTCAATTAAAGAAAAGATTCTTGTATGATAAGCTCCAAGAATAAAATGATTTGATGTGGTCATTGGAGCACCCTTTAAGAGGCAAGGCAAGGTTGCTTCATGATGTGTGACATTACAATCAAGTTCCGTATCATTTATTATGAATATCTTATGAGCGAATGACGTATTGTCAATTACAACTATAGGTATAGGTGCGCTACATGAAACCTATTTTGCACTGTAATTAGGACTGACAATCCTTATTTTTATGATTTGGGATCACAATATTTGTGACCTCCTCCTATCTGTAGGTATCTTTTCTCTATGCCCAAGGAAAAGTATGATTGAACTCCAAACTATTGAAAAAAAGAAATATATGTATAGAAGGAAAAAAATTTCATTGAAAACTTTCATAATAATAATCTGCTAGTTATTCGATGACTCGATATTTATGCAAGATTGACTATTTCCATATCCATGGATGTTTTGTTCGGGAGCTTCTATATAGGATCAGAAAAGTATTCTGATAAATTTTTCTCATAGGGACAAGATTTAAAATTTTGAATCCTCACTTCCAAACTATCGAAATTAACCAATCAAAATCGGGGTGGCTCGTTGGAGGAGTGATAAAGCGCCGGTCTGATAACCAGGTGGACCCTGGTTCGAATCCCAAGCGGAGAACAATTTTTGACCACAGCACAATCACATAGATACGACCACCCCGTCTTTCGGAGGAGACGATAAGCCGTCGGTCCCGACTACCTAAAAAGTAGTCGTCATCTATCATCCATTTCATTACCCACGCACAAGCCTATGAGCTTATGTGGGCTTCACCCTCATAAACAAACAAACAAACAAAAATTCTAAACACTGATGTTTACTTGCTGAATGAGAGATGAAATTCGGTCAGTTTTATCAACAATTCGTTTCGCTTCACCTGATTTGAAATATTTCCTATGAAAAAAAAGACGTTACTGTTGTTTTTCCGGTGTACTTCACTTTTATTTCTTCTGTTGAGAATTAAAGGAACCGCTAATGTTTTAGTTTTAAAACATTTGCGCTGCTCTCAATTTAGAGATTGATTTGATTTTTATTTCCTCGTAATATGTTATTACATTCTCCTTTTCCGTAAATTCATAGTGTTTCTCTTCACTGTTCACAAGCTTCCTTTCAAGCTTCTTTTTCTATGACTCTCCGGAAGCCCGTTTTCCTGGTTTTATCCTTTCCTAAAAGTCTATTTTTTTCAATGAATAGACTTGTCAAATTGTCTTCTGCTATTTTCCTAGGTCATTCACTTATTCCATTCTTGGTCACGTAGGAAGTTTCTGGTTTAGTTATATTTGTACAAAATTTTATGAGTGTGATTCAGCTAATTTTCTGGAAAGAGAAAACTCCATATTTTCACCGTGAGCTTGAATTTTAGCATCATAAACATTTTGTTTGAAATGTTTGGTCTTGTCAAATTCCAAATGACCTCCATTAAACTTTTGTTAGTCCACGATTGTTAGCCATAGCCATTCTTTCATTGGAAAAAGGGAATACTAGAATGATAAATGACTTATTAGAGCTTGTTTTGTTCGACTGGGTTGTAGCACTTTTCTAGACGGTAGTGAGAAAATTTCTTCTAGTAATGAATTCTGTTAATAATATGCCGACTTTTTTATGTTTCTTTTTAAATAATAAAAACAACATAATACCGTACTGTCTAACCATTGAATGAAATGAAGTCTATTATCTTGTCTATTTCTCTTTTTTCCCGTAATTTTTCTGAAAATTGGTTGCTTTATTTATTCTTTCTGTCTACAGAGACTGGATAGACTGTATTACTGCTATATCTGAATATGAATGTGTATAAGATGAAATTATTCGGAATCTCTAACACACCTCACATTTAAAGAAACAAACTAATGCATTTCGATAAAATACACATAGCCTACACAGTGAAGGTAGTTGGTGGTTCTCGTAGGCTGAACTCTGTTCTATTTCCCTGAGAGCTTTTCATATATTGGCCACGAAAAATAAAACGAGGCTATCGAATCAATAATAACAACAATTCAAATTTCAAAAAGCTTTTGAAAATCATGCAGTTTTTCCAAGATAAAGAATGAAACTTTTTAACTTCCCTATATAAAAAACGGACTTTCTACAGTACTTTACACGGACGAACGGACTTTATATAAAAAACTACGGTACGTGTTCCCTACCACTTGCTGTTGCTGAGTATGAGACAATCATTTCGAAACTTCCATAAACACTCAGATAATGCATGTAATAGTTGTGAGATAATGCTGCTGAGCCCTGGGAAGAGAAGGCGAGCAATTGTGTTTAGAAGCCAAGTTTGGGCCTATAATTTTCATATTTAAAGTGCAGGCTGTTCACTAAACTGTTGCACTCTGTATACTTACGAGTAGGCCTGGACCGGTTTCAGCCCCGTCATCAGTGGTGCTGATGTGCACCTGAGGACTATTTAGTTATTCTCGGCATTGATGGAAAATTGTGAAATGAACCGTGAGACAGGTACATCAGGTGTAGACCAAATTACTGTCAGTTGGTGTGTGGGCCCACGCCCGGTATTGTGTGTTTCAATTTCAATCGATTACTGGATGTTTTCTAGTCATCCAGACCCAACACGCTATTGGTTTCTGAATTGCAACAGAGTGTTAACAATTTGAACTATTCTTGGTGATAGTTCGAGTTGTTTTGATATCAATATCCATCGTTAATGTGATTTATTTCTTGAAATACTGCGCATTTATTGGTATGATTTTTTTTCGAAATTACCACTTAATGGCGACTTGTATCCAATTCAGGCTGCTTTACATATTCATTCCTTTATTTGAGAAATTCAATACTTAATAATTTATTGTTATTGGATAAAACTCAGACAATTAATAAATATAATAAATAATTATATAATATGACAGTTTCAACTCCTGAGGTCATTTACTTTTATTCTTCCACCCACAGAACTCAATTGTATTATCAAAGCACTGATTCTATTTAATTGTAGATTATATTTTCTCATTTGCAGATAGATGGATATGATTGCAGATAGATAGAAATTAGACATAGATAGTTAGAATGCAGTAATAGGGATTAACAGAAGCAGAATCATTCTTCATTCATTAATCTCAACTAACACTGTGATGGACGTTGACTTTTTCACCATCCATCTTGACAGGCCTTGTCACATGACTTCAGCAATCTAACTTTCCATCTCGCAAGGCGTGCGTGTACCGGAGACTGCCTTTTCTTATATGAGACTTGAATAATATGAAATCATATAACATTTTTATTACGATTCCTTCTTGATTAGAAGTGATAGCAATCAGATCTCGAACAGTGCTGTATATTATTAGAATTATTATAGTCGATTATTCATCGATCCGATATGATATGCAATGACTCTTGGCTCTGACAGCCTTATAAACGATCTTGCTATCAGCTCATAACTTGAAATAAAGTAATGGAGGTTTGATGAGACATGGTAACGATTTTTTCCTATTTTTCTTATTTTTTCTATTTTAGTTTTCATCACGACAAGAAGTCAGTACCAACTGTACAATATATCACTGGCGTCTCGTAGTGGGTACCCGAAAAAAAGGCGAAGTATCTTTTACTGTACAGCACTTCATCTGTTTCGTGAGCACGAGTCGCCAGTGCATTCGGAATATGTACGTGTTTCTCTCAGCTATGCTAGTAGTAAATGGAGTCTCATGACTCCTTAAATAGACACTATTGTAAGATGGTGTCGGCCTCAAACCCACTCTCTTCTTACACCAAAAGTCAAGCCAAAGCAATTGGCCCGCTCTCCCTATTCTTGACTAGTGATAGCAGATCCAATATCTGTTGATGGTTGATCTTCAACGCCAATTTTAAATATTTGCCATTCTCGGTAGCATTTAAAAACCGAGTCAAGGAACATGAAAGACTCTTCTATGAATAGTCTTCATCTCGATCAAATTATGAGGCCTATAAAGAATATTGTGCTGATAGGGTCATTTGGCTGTGACCTGTCTGTCAATCATAGAAGCCAATAAAGTCTGATCACAATAATTGTACTACACTTCAAGTATGAGGGTCGAAGGTAACTTGAAATGTCATTGGAATAAAAAACAACTAGCCTATAGATAATTTTGAATTGGGGTGAAATATGAGACAAAGGACTAAAACATGGAATCTGTAATGATAAGAGTTATGGAAACCCTTTTATCTTAAACTTATTACGCTTAGGAATGTTAATAATATTGTTGATTGTGAATAACCATTGAGCTTCATGAATAATACATACTTGATCGATTCCTTTAGATTTGATAAATGGGGAGGAGTGAAAGAGCAGTTTGTTGTAATGTCAGGAATTGATTTGCATCTTCTAAAATAGCTATTCTGTACTACTGTCCGTCGCAGGAGGCTTCACTCCCAATTTAATCATGTCTTCTGGTCTGATTGCCCCATTTCCGTTTCAATGCTACTATTTATGTTCGTTATTGTTATCTACTGCATTAACCTCTTAACCTTTCAACTTGGGTCAATATCTAATTAATTGAAAGTACTGTACAGTACTGCTACAATATAAATTAATTGTTTCTGCTACTGTTACTACTCCTGTTCTTATTTTATTACAATTTTCTAGTCGGTTAATTACAATTTCTATCCCCATTTGGGGATCATAAGAATCATGAGATTGAATGGGTTAAATATGTTAATGATAATACTTTACAATAATCAAAATATTTTAGACAGTTTATTATACAGCAATACCACATTACTTTACATTACATACCACAATACCTGATACATTTAAGCGAAATAACGCTGATTCATTCATCAGCAGAAGTGAACCTTTACGCCAGTAATACGATTTTTGAAAGTTGTAGATGTATTGCGAGTTGCATATCTTGAGCCTGAGCCGATCAATCTATCTACTGTACTAGCCGGCAGACTCGCTTCGCTCGCCTTCTCCGCCTCCCTGGACCCCCGAGAGTATCGGCAGTGTGAGTCAAACAGGCTCGCTTCGCTCTCCTGCAAAACCACAGTCAGTGTCAGCTAAGACAAACAGGCTCGCTTCGCTCGCCTGCAAATTTCGTTCAGAAGGGATTCGAAATTTGTTGAACACAGCATTTCTAGACCTAATCTGGACCTGTTTACCAAATTTCAACATTTTTCAGCCAATTTGTTCCCGCAAAATCTAAGGAAAACTCCGAAAATTACGAAAAAAAACGCTAAAATCGAGCGTAACCTTGGGAAGTATATCGGACATAGTTTGAAACTTGATTCAATATCTTCTAAATTAGTTCATCTATAATCTCGCTGAACCATTGAATTTACAGTAAGGATTGGTCGTATCAAGGCGTAGGATATGCAACCCGCAATACATTCGCAATTTTCAAAAAGTTATTACTGGCGTACTCTTGAACGGATTTCAAAAATATTTCAACAGAACATTTCTAGACCTTATTTGAACTTGCCACCAAATATCAACATTTTCTACCGATTGGTACTCGAAAAAATAAGAAAACGCTGAAAAACTATAGAAAAACTCAAATATTTGGCGTATCCTTATGAAGTTTTAAAAATCCGTTCTTAGCGCGTGTCTAAACGTCCAACTGAACATGCCAGCAAAATTTGAACGCATTCGGTTCAGTGGATTCTAAGTTTTGGTGATGAATGAATGAATGAATGAATCAGTCAGTCAGTGCCATTTCGCTTTTATAGATTTAGATTTGTATATAAAAATCTATAGATATAGATTTTCATATCAGATTTCACTTTCATCAAATCTATATCTATAAAAGCGAAATGGTACTCATGCATGCAAGCATGGCATGTTCTGTTGGATCTTTATACGCGCACTGAAATCTGATTTTTAAAATTACACAAGCCCAATATTTACGTTTTTGCGTTTTCTTAGCTTTTTTGTGAACTTGAAAATTTGGGATACAGGATCAGACTATAGGTCTAGAAATGTTGTGCTCATGAAATTTGAAATCCTTCTGAGATTACGCGAGTTATCAGGTTTTTCAAAGTTTCCTTGCCCTTTTGCAGATTCCACAGAAATGACTGAACTAAATAGATTCAATAACATATTCAGGTTGAGATGAGGTGATAGAATAACTAATCTAAAGGATTTAAAAATAATTGAAAAAGTAGCCCAGAAGACCCTGTTGAGTAATGAAGCAAAGTAATAAACCGGTTGATGGATAAAGCAAATCTGTCTAAATAATCGAGTTTACCTGTTTTGTACAATACTTTATGAAACAAGCCCCTGTTTGACAATCGCTGTTAAATTTTCATTAAAATCTACATATTCTTAAATCCATATACTTGGGTGACAATTTCGACTTGAGATTGAAAAGAATTTTTCAACGGATTGTCATGTCTTAAACTTTGCACCAGTGCATCTAGTTAATTACAATGATAGTAGTAAATGATAACATTTTATTGTAGGAAGGAAGTCAACTGTCAATGACAATATGTCTATCATTTCTGATTTAACATTCACAAGTATTACATCTCACTATGATCCTTATATGAAGGGAAATCGTATTTCAGGCATTTATTCAATTATTATTTGACATCAACTATTATTATTCGCATCCAATGAATAACATTTTTATACATAGACTCTGAATTCATAAGTATGAGAATTTTATCGCTCTCTATGCTATTATTGTCTCTAAATGAGACACTTCAGGGTCTAATGATCTTTCGAATTGAAAAATTGAATATCCATCACAACTTTTGTCGAATACACAAGATGCGCAATATACGGTAGCCATGAATTAATGGAAATTTCCTCTTTACTATTCTTTTTCAACCAAAGCTAAAACCTCCGCATATCTGCAGCACAACCGAACTATACCGTATGTTTAAACTCTATTCAACCTTATTAGTATTAATAAAAGTATATATTGAACTCTATTGTTGATCAGTTATTTGAATAGTCTATAGAAAAAAATAGAAGAATTGATAGAACGTCGTTAAATTCATTCGATTGCCTTTTATTTGATGGTGTTCCGCAAGCTTGTAATTCGTTCAACAAGAGGTGAAAGTATCAGATTGTAATCTTTTGATAAATTTATATCAATTCTGAAAGCTTTAACATTCTTCTCTTAAATACAGAATGATTCCTTGAAACTGTCTGTGAAAACTGCGGTAGAGTCGTCTCTACACAACGATTTCAATGGGAAATTTGGCGATTTGATCGTTCTAGAGATCACTTGGTTCTAATGGCAGATTAATCAACTGTCAAAGAGTGTTTACTGTATTAAATCTTGATTACATTTCAACGATATTTGAAATAAATACAATGGATGGGTTTGCACATATACTAATAACTCTTTACATAAGTCAATAAATTAATGTTATCAATAATATAATTTTTGATTGTAAATTAAATGCTTTTTTTACCCATATTAATGAACGCATGACGTGAGATATTATAATGTGGAAAATTCGCTGCTTTCTGATTAATGTATGAGAGTGGTTTTTGAGTCTGAAAAATCTAGTAGAATTGTGAAACTGTCTCAAAGAAACGACGCATAAAGAATAATCCTCAAGATTGTTTGATAGAAGCTCGAGTGTAGGTCATTGATAACGTCAACAAAATAATAAAATGTTTGGCAATTACACGCGTTGTTCCTAATCGACAATAAGTTTTGGTGTTTCTTGAGAAAAGTGTTCCAAATTCTCAAATCGGTAATTGAGAATATTGTGATTGAAGTACAGGTTCATGTAAATTTGATTCCATAATTCATTGCTTACATATTCATAAATATTCATATCATGCATAAGCATAATCATATTTCAAAAATAGTAGGTAGTTTAGGATCCTCATCCTCATCGTTCTTGCTATGCAGATTTCTGCAAAAATTATGCATGTTTAGTAGGTAAAAGCGTAGATATAAAATTCTAGTTAGTCTATTCTGTATAGTTAGTCTATGGTAAATTGGTAAAAGCATTGTTTCAAGTTGGAAGAATACTTATCTACTCATTCTACTCCTCTCTCAAGCGAGCTATATCCAGGCGTGGATCATAATCTTAACTGTACAGCTTATTAGTGATTTCTCGGCTACATGTCTGATCACTACGTCGTGTCTGATCACTACACGTGATCACTACGTTATTTCTGCTTCGATATATTTCGTCTTTCAAGGTTCAAAGTCTCGATCCAAAAAGGAGAAAATGCATGAAGAACAAAACAAATTGAGTGGAAAAATTATTATTGTTGAAGAGAATTTATTATTAAAATTTATAATAGTAGATTTCTTTATGTATTCCTTGACTGCCTTTAAAGCTGGAAAGTTGGCTACATCAGATTTGAAATTTGAAAAAAACTGATCAACAAGATTATTCAATAAATGTAATAAATTAATCCTAGGTATGTAATAATTAATTTTTTGGAATGCACTAGAACCTGGAATCAAAAGTAACGAAATGGTTGACATATCTAAAGGTAATGTCGAAAAGAATATTATTTTGAATGTTGAGATTTTCTAAGAAAGAGAAGGAAAGGATGATATTTTATGGCACCTTTTGCTGTTCATCTGGAATAGAATATTCTTAATCTAAATAGAAAATAAAAGGCGGTAAGTAGAAAGTGTGTTACGTGTTGATAGGGACGAAAACAGTATCTTGAAAAAAAAGAATTTTTTATAGGCCAGTCATAATTGAATTTTGAGTGCTGAGTCTATATCATACCTGCCAGACAGCAATTTCTTCTTGCGGTAATAAAGAACAGGCATCTCTATTGATATAGGATCGGAATCGTCGCTGTGCCTCTGAAAATTAAGATAAGTTGGACGGAAGAGCAGTAATTATCAACGAGGAAGAAGGAATCTTGATAATTGGAAAATAGGAATTCTCAAGTCAATTGAACTCTTCCATGGCCTAGTTCCAATATTAAGCCATTAGTTAAGTATTCATGAATTGGGTCCCATCAAAATTCAAAAGAAGAGGTCTGTGAGTTTGAATCCCATTTGGAAATATTGTTAAGCCTATACCAGCTACGTTTTGAGTTCTAAAGTTTTGTCTTTTTGACGGCTGTTTTGTCATCACCGTTATTGTATTGCTTATACTGTAGTAAAATTAATGAGTGGAAAGAATCACTCATGTATAAAAGGCCTATTAGATTTCTCGCTCACATAAATTTGAGAAAGGAATAATTGAACTAGAATTGTGCTTCCAAGTTTGCTGGCTACTCTGTTCGCAATTGAATTTCATACAAGAATTTTTCCAAAAATACCAATCGTGTCTGGTCTTGAAAATCCATAAATAAAGTAGGAGAGGAAGTAAAATAAGTGGGAGAAGAATGAAAAAGCAATGCATAAATGGAATCCGAAGAGCGTTACCTACGATACTTGCTCTCCACGACGCTATGCAAATCTCTCGTGACTTGTGATAGTGAACTCTGAAGATTTCACCTATTGGTATTTTCGCTTTTTCAAATGTAAGTAGGTTCCGCTTCCTAGTATGATTCCTGATTAAGTTTGCCATTTTTCTTTCCACCCAAATAATTTTTCACACAGCTTATGTAAGAAAATTATTATAGCCTCCAGTTTGTACGACAGTGCTCGTCCATGTGATTTCCAATAACAAAGTACATAAAATTATCCTTTATTTGACACGGCACTACAACTGTACTCTCAAAGCTATCAAAGTTACCGTTACCTTATCACAACGACTTCCATTTTGTTGAAAGATTCAGTTATTTTATGTTCGCTAAATCATTGTTATTGTTTGTAAATTCGAAACCAATTCAACCAAAAATTCCAATTTGAAAAAGGTACATTATTTCCATAGATTGGGAGGAGGTAGCCTATAATATTATAATCAAGGTTTTCTCGTTTCCAAAGCATGAAGTAATAATGTTCGTCTACTCAACTATCAGTTCTTATGAGAGAGCTTAATAAAAATGAATCATTCCGTGAAATTTTAGTTTCTAACGATTCATTCATAGGAGCCTTGTGTAATTACTGCAATGAAAATGTTTCAGCCTATAATATCACAGTTTTAGATCGTTAAATAGTGGTATTTCACTTTATGTGATTCTGAACAATTTCTTAACATATTGGAATTCATAATATTTCTAATCCTTGGAGAGGAATTTTTTGTAGAATTGTTTATGTAAGTAGCTTGAGAATTAATCAGGTGAAAATACATCGAATTGTGGTGGAAATATTCAATTCCCTGATTGAAATAGAGAAACTTGCTGACCTTGCCCTATCAATGATTGATGAATGCACTTTAGTATGTAAATAATGGATTTATTCCGGATTTCGATTAGAATTGTCTCGCCTGATTCCAAGAGTACTCAGCCTGGATTAAACTGTCAATATAAAGTGTGTTTGTACTTGCAGAATCATTTCTATCGTTCTGAGGAGTCAGAAATACTTGAAATTATATTATTAGATTCCATAAAAATAACCATTTCAGATTCAACTCAACACTCAACTGTTCATCGCAAAATTTTTTGTACCCCAGGTTATTGCGAGAAACGAGTATTTATCAATAAATCAATAAATCGCTGTTTTATTCCTTCAGAGATTTCTAGTGTTATTCAATAATTATTCAATAGCCAAAAGTTCTCAATGAATGATGTTACTTTTTTTGAAGAAGGTGACCTATAATTTCGATAATTTAAAAATCTAATAAAAAAATTAGTTTTATTGAAGTACACATTATAATGAAATGACTCTCGTATAAATTTTAATATCTGATAAACCTTTATCCAAGTTACTGAAATCAATAAATATAAATACCAATACTTCAGTTGATAAAATACAATCTTAAGAAAGCAAGAGTAACTTCTGCACAAACGGCTTAAGGGGTCAAAAATTATTCCTAAATAATATAGGAATTGATAAAAAGAAAAGTTCTATAATGACTCAGATTCACAATGCTGTTTGACTTCAGCTGTTGAAGATAGGACACGCTATGCAATTCGATTTCGAAATTCAAAGAGAATTTGAATAGCACTTATTTGCATAATTGTTTTGTGCTTAATGAACAGAATTAAATAGTCAATTCACAGTCCACGTAATGCCAAAAGCACTGGAGCTCCCATTCAGAGAACTGAAGAGTGAAGACAATTTGAGAAGTCTCGAATCTACATAATAGTAACTGTTTTCCGCAACTTATCTCTACTAGTTTAAACGAATTTTGGACGGCAATTATTTATAACTTTGGTCCTAAATTCTCGAGCATCATTGATTGTTGCATTATCTTGGATCTTGTGTTATTTATAGTCACACTATATTGGTGAGATTTCAGGAGGGAATTGTTTTGTTCCTCCAACGTTCAGTGCCATTTATTTGACTTGATTTATTTGAAAATTATTCGAACACTGTCCAATTAAAGAGTCACACATCTCCATTGTTGTAAGTGTGAGAGGGAGTAAGTTGGAGAGAGAGAAATTGATGGAGAGGGAAAGTGTGTGAGAAAGAGAAAGTTATCTAATGAAAAAGAGCGAGAAACCACTCCCACGTAGAGCAGTAGGTGACTTGCACTCGCACGTGCTTCTATCTTTGTTAATTAATTCGGTCATCGGGATCAAATCGAAAGTATCCAACTTCGACCTTCGATCTTAAGAAGTTCGACTTTAATCAACCCATTGACCGCCCAGGCAATGTTTATTATGTATTCAAAGCCGAAGAATAGACTTTGGAATATGGTAAACTATGTATTATGTACCATGACTATAGGGAAAAAGTAGCCTACTATAATAAGAGCTATAAAAGTACATGTACTAGAAAAAGGTACATGAGCCTGCATGCATGCCCATTCTCAATTATGTTTATAGATTGCTATAACAGACCGTTTTTTGTTTTGTTTTCCTGCACCTACCAATGTTTTCTTTTCAGCGAAACTACTTTAATTTCTTGAATCTGACCAGTGAATTCTACCAGATTATTAATTAGATCTCAAAAATATTCATCAAAGAGTACTAAAAAATACTGTTTTTTTTGCGTCTAGTTTCGATTTAATTTATTCAACTCTCAATTAGTTCTGAATAGTGTAGGTATCTGAAACTGTGTCAAATCCTTTTCTCACATTAAAATAAGTTGAGTGGATTTTCATGTTGGACATCTGAAAATTTCTCTACTTTACCACAATTTAAAAGATGGCCCTTCAAAAGTATCTTCGGCCCTTCAAAAAGGACCTTGAAGTAGACTTCAGGAAAATACCCAAATAGTAATGAGCAAAAATCTACTATTAAAAATATTTATTTGCGCCGCATCTGTCAGATGTTTCCATATAAAGAGATGGAGCTTTTGACAGATTCTAATCAACTAATGGAGAACAATCCTTATTAAGCGCTCTACGAATTTGAGTTGGTAAATAGCTGATCCCTTAGGTTTAGAGTGTGTAGATTCTGCTTAGAATGAGTAGTGAATCAGTAGAATAAGCGCGAATTACGTAAATTTTTTAGAGAAATATGCTATATTCCGTCTAGACTACATTTCACATTTTACCTCCAAGATAGGCACACCGCAACGCGCAAGTATGATGTCGAAAAGAATAGAACTAATACTACTCTATAGAAACTTCAAGAATAAATGTAATTTCAAGAATAACTGTGAGACAACTGATTTCAAAACTTCACTCTCTCGCATACCGTTATAAATACAGTCAGTATTTACATATTTATATTTATATATAAATACAGTCAGTATTAGTACTGCTCAACTACTCGACGACTGGACCTCTTGAAATAAGTGTCTCAAGAGGAACAACCTACATGTATCAACAGAAGCCTACATGATGTAAAATGAATTTTTATAGCTCTACACGTGTTTTCTCTTGTCTCGAATTATATTCACACCAGCCGGGTGTCGAGAGTGCTCTCTTCTGTCTGTCAGAGTATTGCACTTAGTCCCTCCAAGATGAAGTTTATGACTTGGAACTCCAGCTTGTGTGCTGAGAGTGAGAGAGACTGGAGGACGATGCTTTTGTGAACAGATGTGAACGAAACTGCTGCTGCAGTTTCACGGTCTCATGCTCTCACATAAACATATACAATACATATACATAAACATGCACATAACGTCCTTGGACGTCAAGTTACAAAATACGAGAACTTCGGTGAAGCCTCTGCAGTCGTCATATCTGACTTTCGTTTGACCGCATCTCCTTCAGTGGGATTTGAGAACTGTTGGGAATATGAGAGAGATGATAAAGGTATGTGTTTATGAATGAAGATCTGAATCTGAGTTTTATATTAATGTGAAATACTTCAACTATTTCAATTAAGACGTTGATTTCTCAACTCAATAGAAGCAGCAAGCAATAGATTAATGAAACAGACACATTATAGTCGGTTCAAGCAAAGAAGACATTCTGGCATGATGAAAACATGACTCCAACTATAATTTGTTCAAAAATGATAATTTTGATTTAAAATTGAAGAAAACATTCTGATCAACAATTTGAGACCAAATTTATAATGTTTGAATTAATTTTGACCGAGCTGAAGTCATTCCCTCATCTCGCCAGAATGTCTTCTTTGCTTGGACAGACTACCTGGAAAATGCAAATCTTTGTCAACAGGGGCACCTAAAAACTGAAGTGAAAGCTATCTTTGGACCCGTTGAAATTTGCAATATTGGACAAAATGGTGGTGTGAATCCATTTAAAATAACATCAACTTCTCATGATATTGTATTTTATTATTCCATCTTCATTATTTCCTTTTATCCTTCATGATACCGTAATCATTGTATTTTATCACTTGATTTTTCTCTTCAAAATTATAAATATTTGTAACGATAGCGAGCCTTGTATTGCAAGAGGAAACTGAATGAAATCAGTGGATTGTGCTTCCTGAGAACTCTCTGATAAAAGGTTTAGTGTCCAGGTTTAGTAGCTGGTGATGAACTGATGAGACGTGATAAATGTGAACAGGTGTGAAGTGGAAAGCAAAGATCATCCAGGAGAACAGTCATTGATAAGTTCAGACTTGAATTTGAAATCTCTATTCTTACTCTCTTGGTAGGCTTGCAACCATAACTCATTTTGATAAATCAGTTCACTGGTCATTAAAGTATTTTTAATCTGTTCAGGCGCTATTGTGGTGTGGTGGTTACCACAGCCCACAACTGGTTGTTGTTATATTTATGGTTTCAGGAGACATATGAGCAGCATTGTCCTTGTGTTATCGCCCACTGGCAAATTCAAGTGCAGCAGACTGCACTGTAGGTTGCAGCATCCGGCCTGGCAAGAATAGGCCAACGACCTAATGCCTTTAAAATTTACTTGAAAAGTACGTGACGAAACCTTTAACTAAGAGGTTTTGAAAATACTTTTTCAAAATTGCTTGAAATTTGAGTTGTAGGAAATAAAAATCTGATTTCAGCACATTCCTCACCGATTTAATGTGCAAATACGATTAGCATAACCCAAGCAAATTGTGAGATAGGCCTCTTCTTCCTCCTCTTCTCTTCAGACCCTCTCATTTGTATCGATAACTCATATTTGAAAGATAAGTTGAACCTTATTTTGCAATTGGTTTTTACAATTCGCATATCTCAGTGACTTATTAAGAAACCATGATATTGGCAGGTTGAATGAGGTGTAGAATATAATAACTGATATCTCTTAATATTGATAATAATTTTATGAAAGTAATTTTAAAGTAATAAACCTGAGGATAGGCCCTATTGACACTATATCGAACTCTACCAAATCCTAATCACAAACGTCCCCTACAAACGTGCTGAGAGTTCAATTCTTATTGAAGTTAAGTAGTACTCCACAATTCAAACCCACTTCACCGGAATGAATTGTGCAGTAAACAATGAATAGTGCTTAGCTCTCATTAGAATGAACAGACATTGAGTGACAGATCGTGATATCTCATACCTTAATTTTGTTGATTATCGGGAACTGTGATTCTATTCATACAGAACGTTTCACTCTGGTCCCCATATTTTGTCTACTCTGATCTACTGTACTATATGATAAACTCTGATCTAATCTTGGATCTTGCCCACTCTTATGAGTTCTATGAGTGCCCACTCATAGTTTACTCTGATCTACTCATGCCTACTTTTTTTCTTGCTCACTCTAATCCACTCTGATTTACTTTTGTTTACACAATTCTCCTATTTGGACACAATCAGTTATCTACTTGTGCCCTATGGGCGTGTGCAATGGACTGAAGTGCTGTGCGGCTGGATAGCACGATTTGTTTACGGTACACGATGAAAGCAGCTCTTGAATCAGGCGAGGATTGTTCAGGAGAGAGTGCAGGCAAGTCATGCGCTGTAGTTGATGACATTTGTTTGTTGATGCACCTCAGATAAGTCGATAAGTGGAAGGAAAGAGTTGGAGACTTGAAAGGACCGAGTGACAGGAGACAGTAAATCCTCTCCAGCGGAGAGTGAATGGACGGTGATGAGGAGGTTGAAGGGTCAGAAACAAGAATGATGTACGAGGTTCATTTTAGTTTCTAGATTGAAATTGTATATTCATGTCATTGTATTCTCGGTACAGAAAGCCTACGTAGAAATGAAGGATTCATGACATAACATACATACGTACGAAAGAGTGTGTTCTGTGCGATGATAGAAATACGGAGTTAGAAGTTGTTGGACTTCAATTTTTTTCTATGATTAAATTAATATAATTTATTTAACATTCGATGATTTCAATTGTAATTTGTTATTTTTTCAGGTAATATCACTCGTTATCCTGAAATGAGCGTAAGTAACTAACTAACTGTTATGGATTTTTTTTGGTTATTTTATGAAAATCCTTTTTCCTATAATAGACTGATTATAATAGACTTCTTCATATTATGATCACAAGTAGGCCTATGTGAAATTCAATCAATCAATCACAGGGCAATCCCATTCAATGATAATGAACCGGAAATACTCAAGTGAATATCATTGAGGTGACACTTCAAGTTATCTTGTTTTGCCGTGAAGTATTCTTTGTTTTATTTCTGTTCGTTTCTTGAAAATCAATATCAAACTGCAGAAATTTCCAATAGATAATATTTTTTTTCTGCATGAAGTGGTGATGATAAAGATAAGTTCTCTTCATTGCCTTCAATTGATCTCCTTAATTAATTGTGATTTTGTGAAATGAAATCGAATCGGAAACGAAATTTAATTTATCAATCAATCAAATTTTTTATTTGTATTGTATAGTTAGCTGAGTACTGTAAAATTGTTTCTAATTATAATATTTTCACCTATTTATCTGAACAAGTCTCATTATTGATTAATTCCAAGGAAATTAATGGAGAGTGTTGTGGCCTTGGGAATCCAAAAGGAGAAGAATATTTCCAAGAGTAGCTCCAAAACTTTGGACCAGTCTTTTATGTATGTCATTCCACATCCTTATCTGAGTTTTTTGACGGCTCTAAACAAAGGTTTACGTCGGTTCATTTTATAATTGATCACCTCCCGTGGAGTTGGTCGCTCCAACTCGAGTAGGGGATTTCAAAAGAGTAGTCTGTCTACTCTTCGGATGTAAATTGAAAATAGTTCTGGATGATTCTTTTACCCTGCTCTTCATCATGGATCATGGGCCCAACATTTTACTCGTTAAAGAATACTTGAGTTCTTCGATTTTAATCCTCAGATTAATCCTTACTGGTTTCTGTTTTCTCTTTCCCGCATTAGTTCCACTAATACTTGCACTGCACTTAGAATAATAGAATATTATTTTTTTATTATTGCGGATGATGCCCACATAGCTTGTGAGTGGGTAATGGATATTGAGTGCGAAGGTATTTGATGAGGTGAAAAAAGCCATGCCATTGGGATTCAAACCCAGACCTGGCAGTGCTAGCGGACTGAAGGTTATGACGCCCTAGCCCACTGCGCCAACCAGGCCGACATGAAAAGGGTTATAAGAAAAAATTATATTTATATTAATAATTATGAGAGTAATTCTAGAATATTGCCATTGTCACCCTCGATTGGTCACTTGGCCTTTTGTAAGAAAAATAATTTTATGCCGTATTAAGTTTTCAGGATTACTGAATAAATCATGATAACATTGTAGATTATGATCATATTTTGTCACAGTACATCACATTATAGTTATCAATATCAGATCGCAGATGTAAATGAATTAATAGTGCGAATCAATATAAAAAATTATTATTTTCCGCCAACAAATACATAGGCTTCATAATTATTCCAAGTCAAAAAAGGCTTATTTTTCTTACATGTATTTAATTTTTTCTCTATGTAAAATCATTTACATTTTTCAAGATATACTAATACATTGATTTAAAACTGTAAACTTCTGATCAGAAATCTCTCTTGAGTCTTGACACAAAGAATTTGTTTGAAAAAATTAACCTTCGGCTGCATGTTTAATGACCCTTGATACAGAAACATAATCTGTTCTAATTGACCTTTCAGAAATAGCTTGAAAATAAAAATTCCTAATTTACGATAAAATAATCCATAAAAAAATTATATCATATCAGTATCTTGTGTGCATGTGAATATGATTATGAAAATTAAGTTAATTAGTGAACTTGGTGCTCTTATGCACTAATTAGTGAACTTAGTGCTCTTATTATAGTCTACATACACTGTATGTAGGTAGTACTAGTTGGAATAACTATGCACTTGGAATGTGAGAGGCTTCTCTATTAGAATTAGACTATCACAAGTTACAATTTTACTCTACATAAATGATGAATACATCATTCTCAGTGATCACAAGTTAGTAGAATTTTTCACAAGAAATAAATATAGATTAGTAACTTTTAAACCATTTAAAATTCAGACAGGCTTTTGATTAATCTATTTTGAAACCAAGATAAGGTCAATTTTCTGTTCGAGATTGTACCTTATGACGTGTTATTGTTACCTTTCCAATGTCAAGGGTTGATGACGTAGGATACGTCCAAAACTGTAGACGTATGATGGAAATAGGTCTCCAAATAGATACTGGTCCAGTTAAATCGGTGGCTTTAAAGTTCACTCTGGTTAGGGTTATGAACTTGGCCGGATATAAATATGTGTCAACAGTGATCCTATCATTCTCATTCAACCTCTTGTTCATTCATAAATAATGTGTGCTACCCATGTTACGTAATCCCATAATGGTAACATTGTCACGGATCATAGTTTATTAGATTCCAAGATGTAGTCTAAATGTCCATTTATATTATAGTAATATATTATTCTGAATATATATTTCAATTCTATAATAATTTAGTTGTAGATTAGGAAAATCCAAAAGTTTTTGAATACATCAAATATATTTAGTTTTTGCCTCTTCTGTACGGCTATACGGTCTTAGTTTTGTTCTTCTTGAATTGACAAGAGGGTAATAAAAAGTACCTTTATATCATGAATCTACTGAGTCAGTGATGAGTATAAGAAATTAATACCAGTAATAGTTCTAGTATTTAGTAATATACACCGTACTGAGCATGTCAAGGGTAACAACCACTGGGAACAAGATTTATTAGAGCAGAAACTCAACAATACAATATATTCAAAGTATAAGCTTACTAGTTTGAATACAAGAAAAGGTGTTCAGGCGAAAGAGAAAATAATGTTGGAGACGAAGGGAAGAAAAAATAGATTCATAAGATTCAGAGAGAGGAACGACAATTCAATTTCAATACAGAAGAAAAATGTTACGGAGTGAGATATTATTCTCAAATTGAGAATAGTCAGAGAACAACACTCTCTTATATTTTTCGCGAAACAATTGGATTGTAACGTGCAATCACCAATTCTGTTAACTTGTTTGAATAGCTTTATTTTTGAAATATTTGTTTACTGTTGTGCTTAGAACAGCTCCTTTGGTTGATACGAAAAATAATTCGGTGCTTATAAATTTGAAAAAAAAACTTTTTGTACTGTGGTATCAAAGATGCAAATCTTTATTAGATCAGTCATTTCGCTACAAGTATCACACGAGTAGTTTCGGTTTTTCGTATAAAGACAGATAGGAATCTTCTTTAGCCCTAGGATGTTTGGAATCTATCAGCAACTTCATCAGCGCCACACCGCCTTTTATAGGATGAATATATTTTTTTTTATTCCATAATAATTGACTTGCTATTCCTGTCAAATTATATCTAGAAAATATTAGTGATAATTATGCGATCTTGATAAACAAAAAGCCGATGTCTTTATTTAATTTATAATGGAACGGTCGCTCTAGTAGGGCCTAGGGCCTAAATGTTCTTGGAAATTCTTTTCACAACTACAACTACTTGTTTAATGGATTAACGATTGTGTATTTTATTCAAGGATTAACTGCTCTCTGCTCAAGTACAGTTTGTCTGTTTGTCAATGGCGCAACAGCCCATGAAGGGCCTAGGCCTAACAGCTGGTTGCCAGTCTCTGAGTTTCACATTCACTCCACTATACAGTCCGTCCAAGCAAAGACGGCCTATATTTAGTGGTGCGAATATGAAACTGCTCAAGTACTGAATTCTTACTTATTTATTTATTTATTCATCTTGAAAGCGTAACCTTTAAAACTAATTAATACCAAATTCAAACTACAGCGCTGATGATTTTCCTCAAGAATGAATGGGAAATTATAATTTCACTGGAGTTTATATTTTCACTTAAGAATCAGGTCTGGAGAAAGTCTCTTTTGAGATATAAAGATATAAACTTGTATAATTCTTGATATTTTTCATTCAAAAATACAGATCTA
This sequence comes from Sogatella furcifera, assembly GCA_017141385.1. Classification (NCBI taxonomy): domain Eukaryota; kingdom Metazoa; phylum Arthropoda; class Insecta; order Hemiptera; family Delphacidae; genus Sogatella; species Sogatella furcifera. The sequence continues at coordinate 23,493,001 of CM029546.1, forward strand.
TAAATTAGATCTTAGAAATTGAAACCTCATCTCATCACTGAATTCCAAAACATGGATTAACATTACTTTTATTTATTTTTACAGTGTCCACTTCCTTGTAGACTTCCTACATTTCTAAAATCCTCATTGTATGTTAAATAATCTCTCTGCCACCCAACAAGAATATCGGAAAGGTTGAACAACAATTGTGCACGATCAGAATAGGCCATAAATTCTTTCAAAGTTACTGGCCGTAAACCACGATTATTAACCGTAGGAAAAGAGGGAAGTCAATAATGGGAATAAAGCAATGGAAGGTAACGGAGGCTCATGAATTAGGAAGAACTACTTTGGTTGTGACCACACGACCACAGACATGTTGGATTCTATTTTACTTAATGCTGTCTCTATTTTATAAACCTTTATGATTGGGACGTTGAGCACGACAAAAAAAGTTTTTAATAAAGGCTTACGAGCATGCTTTATCGTGTAACATTTTTTCCATAAAAAATAACGAAATTCTTTTTCCAATACAACATGAACCGATAAGCCGGTAACACTACAGTTTTATACTCTATTGTACACTTCATTATACTTTATAAATAATAAATTTATTGTACTATACTCTATTTCATTCTACAGATCTCCAGCTTTTATCGAAGAGGATAAGATTAAAGCTTATGCAGGACACAGTAAAATCCTCTTCATCAAACTACCAAAATTCAATTTTTTTAGATTCAACACACATGGTAGCTGTCTACTAGTAGAGGCGTTTAATGATCATAATTATGTCTGGTCTTCTGTGTAGATGGGCGATGAAATGCGTTGATTCCGTTGTAATGGGCCAGAAAAAATCAGTAAGATTCAATCTTTTGATGGGTGAGAAAGAAGGCGTTCGTCACAAATTATGGTTATTAAACGATCATTTCACTGCATTTAAAGATGTGGCCTGAATACCTACTGCAACTTCACTACAAAACAACCTACAGTACATTGTTCATTTTTCAAAGCACGTAGATGAAAGTTTGATAGGGAAGCGTTAAGATGCATATCTCTGAGATGGCAGCTATCATGATGACAGAAGCTTGGATGGATAAAAATCTCTATAATAAATCATAATTTCCTATCAAGACTTTTCCATGAAGATTTTAAAATGGAGGATTGATTTTACCAAAAAATACAGTGAACTATATTAATATTAGAATCCAATAGTTTACGTTACATTTACAAAATAATACAATTGTGTTCTCATGCAATTTTCAAGATTCAATTAATTTTTTTTTTATTTCTACTAAAGGTGTGCTTTCCGGAACTACGCCGCGCACAGGCACTCAACGTTAGAAGAATAGTTAGTTAGTGTTTCTTTTATCTCAGGGCTACGTTTATCACAGTTTTTTATTTTGAATAATAATCACAGTACCCTTTTCAATTATTTTCTATTAGTGCATTACATGTTTTGACTATTTATAGTTATTTTCAAATGTGAATAGAAATGACTATAAATAGTCGAAACATTAATGAAAAATAATTGAAAAGGGTACTGTGATTATAATTTAAAATTTAAAAAAAACTGATAGTATAAAACCTCTCTACCAATGAAAGCGATACACAGAAAAATAGAAAAATCATATTTACAGTGATAGATTGAGAAATATAGGCCTACGAGAGAAATTATTTGAAACTGGTTGTGGAAACTTTTGGAATTCGTTGTAGAACCACATTCACGTTCTCTGAAGGCTTCAAGAGCATGTTTTCTATTCCTACATTAATCTTCCTCATCAGAACTTGATGTGTTGAAGTTATTAATACATAGAAAGGTCTGCACTATAACTATTTATAATACGGGTTTACAAAAGAATGCAGCTCATTTGAAATCTACAGCTTGAACTACGCATTGTTTGGGTTTTTTCTGTAGGTTTGTTAGTTGGTCCATCGGTCTTATCCAATAACGGATATCAATTCATCAAGCAGGCAAAGAAAGAGAAATCAATTTTTAATTTGGTGAGAGGGATATTTGTTGAGAAAAATAAAAAACCGATAGGGAGGGTACAGCCACATCTTCTATCGACGTGTCAATCGTAAATTTCAACAACTTCTAAGGTCCGTTCGTCCCTCCCGATCCCAGATAGCGCCCGAACATTTCCTCCTTTTATTTCTTTTCATCTAACAAACTGCATCTTCTGTGATTTAGTTCTCTGAACTCACGAAGAATACTAACAAGGCTTTTAACGTGTCGAAATAAGGAGAGCATCGTCATACCCTGGTATTAATTCACCTTCCAACTTCAAAATCAATTTCGATTACTATTCATAATGCTATTGGTTCTATCGCAGAAGTTTAGAGAGATATAGACATAGTTTATATTATTTTAGTTTGTGGTTTCATATTCAATGAGTTTGTAATGCAACGTTGGGTATATGGAAATACCTATAGATTTTATTGAAAATTTTTAACAATCAAAGCTATCCCAATCTCACGGTTTACGATTAAATTCTCATATTATTTATATCAACTCATACATTTTCTCTCCACCTCCTTCTTTTCCTACTCGTCCTTCACCTTCTCACTTTTTGGTTCTCCTATTTGTCCTTCTTTCACTCTTTTCTCTTCCTATTTCCCTTTCACTCTCTCTTACTCCCTTCATCTGCTACACTACTTTATTATTAATTCTCTCCATTATTCAACATAGGCCTACATTGGACGACTGATCACTTCCAGATGTACTCATGTGCCTCAATATTTTTCTCCTTTTCTGTGTTTCCTCATAAATTACTTGTATGTTATAAAATATGTAAATGATTATTAAACCTGATGAAAATTTATGGTTTCTATGGATGAGAGAGACATGTTCGACTTCGATTATGAATTGTGTTATTGGTTCTTCGACTCTAAGCTCATTCCTTCTTATATTAGGATTGAATTAGTATTTCAACAAACTTCTAGATATATTTAATACATTTGACTTGAAATTTTTTGAAGCATTGAATTGAAATTGGCGAAATTGTTTATTCTCATCTCAAAAAAGAAATACAACCAATAAAAATATGAAATATGTATAGGAAATATGAAATGTAATAATAAGAAATGTTTACCATAATCTATAGTAGGGATTTAGAATATGAATGGGAAAAGGTCGTAGGTTGTAGGCTACTTTGAAACCAATAAAATTTTTTGTATTTTCATTTGCTGATTAATTCTGATTATTTGCTAATCACTGGTCAAGGTCGAAGAATTCAGTGTTCTTAAAAATAATAATTTGTACCTTTTAATCGTTCTTTTAGAGAATCTTTCTATGCAGCTATTATTGAAAAATAAGAAAGGCATGATTGAAAGTTCAATCCATACTTAATTAGGTCATTATTGTGTTATGTCAACTGCAGTTCCGAAATGTGAAATATCGGAATTTTCTAAGATCGGCATAATGTTCGATAGTAGAATAGTTTTCCATCAAATTCATATTCGACCCACTTTCCATGAATACTCACTCAACTGATAATTATTCTCAAGCGAGAAAAAATATAATAAATGAAGTCAAGAAACTCAATTCATTAAGAATGAAATCAAGAACTCAATTTTTTGTGATATTCATGGATTTAGAAGATCTTAGTTCGCTGAAGGCGAACACATACAAGCAAGTAATGTATTCCTTTCTTCGAAAATAAATAGCCAGAAATGAGTATAGTATGAAAACCCAGGAATTATATTTCCATGTTCAAAAAATTTGCTACTTAAAGCAAATTTTACCATAATGCATAATACTTTAATTCTCTCACGATCTATTTTTAATTTTTCAGACCGTGCATAGACCAGTAATAGTTTGAAGCAAATCTGAAGCATCTGAAGGAATCTACCATTATACCTCAATTCCGTTTTGTCAGTTCAGTTTAATACTTCAATTCAGTTCAGTTTGATACCGTAATAAATAAATTAATTCTAGATGCTCGTTTCTCTTCCCAAATCAGTTATTTTTTATATCCTGAATAACTTTAATATCAGAAACTAATCAATCATTCTTAATCAATTATCAAGTCTTCATAGTCTTCAGTAATTGAAGTATTTCCCAAAATAAAATCAAAGTTAAGCTTAAAGACTGTCTGCCAGTAGTTTTACAAAGCATGGTCGATTATTAAGTTATAATTCATTTGAATTTTTATGCTTCTAATGAACTGTTGATTGATTGACTTGGTTGAGATTGATCGATTGAGATGCTTCTAAATTGAATGCTCAAACGAATCATTTCTTCTTCTAGGGAACGCCTTCCAAAATAGTTTTCGTTACAAACTGAGAGGTAATCAACGACCAAAGGTAATTGATTCGACAGACAAAATGTAATATAATACGAAATTTCTTCTTCACTCATTTCGTCTAGACAACTTCTATGCGTTCCTGGAGGGAGTTTCAGTTTCATTCTAGAATTCAAGATATTAATATTTCCCTCAACTAATAACTTATAATCACAATTGAGTTACATCACAGAAAGCTACTGTTTGAAATTATAAAATGATATGATTGAAGATTGTGAATAAGCTCTAGGTTAATAAAATATGTATTCAAAAACCATCATGAGATTATTAATGCATCATGAGACTTGATGGATCCAGTATTTGAATAATGAAAGAAACTTTTTTCAGATTGAGTTTGAAAAATTACTAGGGAACCGGCTCTATTCTCATAATTGTAAATATATTGAGAGTTGAAACTCATAAATGAAGGAGCTTCAACTTCATCAAGAATCTATTTTAAATTTAGTACTTCTTCAATTTTGAATAACTCTCTGGGGACTTGAAAGCATTGGGGTGAGGCTCCAAATATTGACTAATATTGAAGACGTGGATGGATTCTATACAAATATCTTCTTTTTTGTATTAGGCCTACTCAAGTAAAGCTTGGTTGAGTAAAAATGAAACCGTAAATTCTCATTCCTATTGTCTCTCAGGGGAACAATTAGTAACGTAAGCCCATATATTTTCTTGAAAACTATTTTTGTCATCATGATGTTAATGAATGTGAAGTTAGAAAATAGCTTGACATTAGTCGAAACGTTTTGAGCATTGAAACTCTCAAGGACCCCTCAGGGAGACAATAAACAATAGTTTCACGTTTTCAAAATGATTCGTGATGGAGAAAGCAAAGAGATTTTTTATTTCCACGCGTGAGCTCACGCATTTGGGTAACAAAGCTGTAAAATTATTCGGGATACCGGTAACTCAGAATAACTTATAAATACCGTAGAAAACTATTAATGCCGAGGTCCAAGCTGAACTTACGTGAACTGCTGTAGGCCCATCATTGTTTAAGTCATCGATAATAAATATTTATGGGCACTAATTATGACGTGCCAACCCAATCCACAAATTAAACGAAGTACTGTGGCTTTCAACATTTGTTTTCAAGAAAGAACAATTTGTTTTGGGTACTTTTTATTTTAATTATTAAAGTTCACAGCGTTATCGTGTTGACTATTTGATTTCCAATATTTCCATATTCTCAAATATTCCCAAACTCAAAATGATCTGTTCAGAGTGACAGAGCGCAATAAGAAATTCTTGAAGAATGGAGAAAGAAAAATGATAAAGGTTACCCAATAATTTATTTAAAAAAAACTATTGGAGTCCTCATTTTTCCCAAATGTTTTCTCCACCATGACTATCGAGACAACAAATTCTCCTAAATTCATTTATAACTTTCAATAAACTCTTTTTGGAACATGTTTTTCAACCCATCACTGTTAAATAAATGAGTTTTTATTATTTTAACAAAAATCATCCTAATTACCAGACATTTCAGCCGATTGAGCTCTTCGAGCTCTGGTATATTCATATTCAGGACAAACTTGAGTCTAGTACGACGGAGAAGAATAATTTCCGGAAGGTCTCCTGAAGTTTCCCAGAAAGCCCTCACCTCAGCATGAAACGACAACTTCCACTGGAGACAAGAGAGTTTCCTCGGAAGATATTGCACTTGCATTGCATTGCATTTGCACTTGTATTGTCATCATTTGAATATAAATTTGGATTGTCTTGTTGCACGTGCTGAGCATTGAAAGATTAGTTTCAGGTTGCAGCCGACAGTAGCGGATGTTCAATGAGTTTGCAGGGGCGATGACCCCCTGCTCTGCTCTCAGTACAGTACTCAGACAAACTGTATCACCCTCACAATCACTCACTCAAATCACAGACCCACTTCCATTTCATGTATTGCTGATTGTAATGGTTGAATACTGTTTGAATGATACACCTATGCTAACAAATAATAGATAATAACTATTAGAATAGATTTTCGCAAACAACGGAAAATACAAGAAACAAGAGGAATGTCAGGGGTGATTGGTGAATGTTATCATATTATTTTCTTCGGCTAAAATAGGAAGTTAAATAGATGAAACCTTATAAGATACACATTTTTGTTACTTTGGAGCTGAAAAATCGTTATAAAATGAAAATCGGATTGACCATTCGTCTGAAGAAGCGCGTTGAAGGAATAGCTAAATGTGAGTTATTAGTACTATAAGCAGAGCTTAATTTGTAACGGTACGCACCGGTACGCCGAACTGGTACCTCTGAGAGGGAGAGGAAGGGAGAGTAAATAATTTCAATTTTCTATTGAAAATACGGGGGGAAAATGATGGTAAATAAACAACTTAAAGTTTTGAAATCACTTTAAAAACTTTGAAATCACTTTAAAACCCCCAAGTGTTGGGGGTTAAATTTTTTTCTGTTTTCCGGGGGCGGGAATTCCCACTATGTTATTCTCTCCGTACCATAAATTTAATTCTACAAATTTAAATTTTTAATTTACTGACTATAAGTATTAGTTCATTATGTACCTACACTTTCAAGTGTTGAGATTAATGGAGCAAAAAGAAGAGCAGGTCCTAGTTTGGCATGGCATGTGTAATAAGACTAGTCCCTAGATGGAAGCGTTGATGCTTGTTTGTATTCAACGAGCAGGAGCTCATTCGTTCAACAATGCTGATTTGCTCACTTCCTCTCCTGCTGCTGTTTGCATTGGCACTCGAATAGAGAGAGCTCCAATTAAAGACCGACTGGTGGCAATGAGCGTGAATGGTATCAGTTCGGGAGCAGGATAGGCTATTTGCTAAGCCATTAACTAATGTGATTTGGATTCAGCTCCAAATGAATTTGAGGCAAGGTGACTTAACAGTTTTATCCATATGCAAAACTGCTCTTGAGCTAGTCTCTGCTCAAACATTGCAGTACAAAAATATAGGATACTCTTTTCAAATAATTTTACAAGAATAATTTTCTTAGCTACCATATATTAATTCGTTTCTCATTTCAGCTACGAAGATTCTAAGTTTTTGCACTTCAATAATTCGATACAATAATTCAAATGCCAGTAATACTCAAAATCTATTCGAAATTTGAAGCTCACAATGTTCTTCATTTCTTCATCAACACTTTTAACCAACACTTAATGAGGCCCTCTCGCCTCTCTGTTCACTGTGTCCAATAACAGTTACAATTTCAGTCCCTTATGACATGAGCGGAGTCTGTCCAATCTTTGCAGTATTCCTAAAATGAATAACAAGAATTTCAAGATTAAGCTGTCACGGGAAATTTGTTAAACATCCATCACAAACATGAATAGAGTCAAATTTTGAGCAGTCCAATTAATTTTATTAATCATTTCAACAAAAGTCATAGTCTTTTATATTAAATTGAATTATAATGAAATATTTGAATCATTTTTTAAAATATTTTTTTTACTTTGTGCTTTGATGAAAAATATAAATATTTCATTCTATGAGGATTTGGAGTGAAACAATCTTATTATCAATTGACTCATAATAGAAATTGAATAGAAATGAAATTGAATAGTTGAGCTGAAACATGCTCCTAATAAATTGAGTTTTGCTTCTGATAATGGTCATTATTTTTTTTCCTGTTCCGCCAGTGTTTGCGGTTTTGTAACAAATTCCTTGTATCGTGCTTTGTGCAGATCAAAAACTGTGATTTCCACTTCTTCTCCTCCCTCTCGTGGAGAGGGATACATTTCGATAGTCTCAGATTCTTTTCCCATTGCCTCCTCAGATTCAAAAATTCGTTTTTCTACCTGAACGAGAAATATTCACCTGTCAGGGAGGCTGACCCTTCATGGCACTTCATCAGCTCAGGTGTATCCTCGAGGCGGATTGTCGCTGTATTTTATCCTGAATAGAAGAAGGATTTCTGTAGGGGAGGCAATCTGTGCTATTATGCCAGTGACGAACACGACGCGTTTGAGCTACCGTGCCGCCTACATCAATCATCTGCAGAATGCGTTCACACCTGTATGCTACATTAAAATACATCAGAAATTATGAGAAAAAAATTTTCAACTTCTTTTAAGTTGTGTCAGACAGTGACTGAGTTCGTTCTTAGTTTGGTGGAATCTTTGATTGAATTCCACCAAATTTCATATTCTTTAGAATGTTACTACAATGATTTCATCATAGCTACCGGTACCTTCCAAGTAGTAGCCTAGGACCTATCTGAAATGTTTTCATACAATAATACTGTATGGTTTCATCTAATAACAGAACTATATTTCAACCGGAGCTCATCTAAGCGGCGTCCCAGTAGTTACTTCTTTGCTATGCACGAATAAATGGAATGCTGGTACCGGCTGCCAGTAGAAAAAAACTCAATTTTTCACAAAACTTAAATAGCTATTGGTACCGGTGAGCCAATAAGAATTAATTCAACCAGTAGGAGACATTTTTCATCATATAGCATATTCAAGTACTCCATAGTCTTTCCTAGTTTCCCATTCAACGAGTACATGACTAATGACTTTATTAACAAAATTTCACGACAGTCAACAGAATTCTCAAAAACTTGAGATTGATCAATGTCTGTACTCTATAGCATTCTGTTACCAATTTATATACATTTCATGAATGTCTTCATCGCATTTATATGCCTCCTTTCACTATTTATGTCAATACTAATCACCTCCTAGTTCACCCCTCTATACCAAGCAGACTTTACTCTCATCACCAAAGTTTATATTTCTAACAGACCGCACCGAAAATGTGTTGTGAGCTTTTCTGCAAAGCTTGGATCCACATGTTGCTCTATATAACTTTCTCCCTATTCTGTAGGTATCTAAATAGGATGCATGCATATGCAATGTTTATTAGAAAAAATCCAAGTTCGGATTCGATATTGTTTGAGAAACTATCGAGACGTGAGTCTGTTGAACAAGTAAATAAACAGTTGTCACTCAAGTGTCAATCATGTTCCAAGTTACGTACTTTCTAGCTGTACTACTATAGCTGTAGGCTATTTTGATCTCATTTTCTGTCTTTCCCCTTCAACTTTTTTCAACGGTACCAGACGCACACTGACGTTCCATAGAAACAGTCAATTTACTTTTTGCAATGAACGCCACTATAATCACATCTCGGCTGATATTCACAGTATTCAAACTGCGATAGAAGTAAACATTCTGTGTCCTTTTTTTCAATTCTTTGTCTCGCAGGCTCGCAGCCATATTATCTCGTTGAATATGGTAGTTTTCAATTTTTGCTTGTTGATCATTCTCTTTCACATTCCTTGAGTGATTGATTGATAATACTTGATTTTTAATTCTATATTACACGTACTCAGATAATTTCCTATTCTTTAAATACTTTTACTCAGTATTATTTCATGTCTTTTTAATCTACTTGGAAGCCATGAACACTCATTATACAATTTCACTCTCTCCATCTCCTTCCTATCATCCTCCTAGACATCAACCCTTTCATTTTGTCCAGTTCTCATTATCTCATCTCAGATATTCCAGGCAGAGTGGAAGGTTCAATCTTGAGATGAGTTGGCTTATGACGTCCTGACAGACATCGCTTTAATCACAACCGCAACCTCACTCTCCCTCTCCCCTCTGATTGAAGTCGACTTCATTCAGCTTATCGTAATGTAAGTACTTAGTAAGTAGGTACGGTACCAAGTAGGATCAACAACAGAGTGGTTCAATCTATTCTCTCATCCTCTTCTCTCTCTCTCTCTCTCTCTCTCTCTCTCTCCCTATCTCTCTCTACTTGTTCTCGTCATTACTCCCAGAGGAACTGTTACCAGACCCTCCTAAATCCATCGCAGTCTGTTGTCTTTTTCTAGCCACAACAACTCCCTAATGAACGGTCCATGGTGTGCTTAATTTGTCAGTCTCTTTTTTGAATAGAGTCTTTCCGACCACTATGGACGAAGCCCTCTGCTGCCGCCCAGTGTTAATCCCTACAAATTAGAAGTCGGCCCCTAAATCCTGAAACTACCGTTGCATCAGTGATTTATTCCGTAGGTATTTTATCTGTAGCCGCCGTACATTACTCCTAGATTTCCGGAATGATTAACAAGCTGAAGTGCAACTCAAATATTATTAGTCTATATTATCAAGGTTCTGTAATCTTAATAATTATTTTCAAAACAAATGAAATACACTAGCATCACGTTGCATGACGTTCTTGTTCCTTTTTAAGAATAAATTCTAGTATTTGTTTCAGTATTGCTCGATGATCATTCACTGATAGCCCACTAGCTGAAACAGTTATAACGTATTAGATCACTCTATAACAAAAATAGTATGAAAACTAGATCAGTTGTCTGTAAATGAGTTTTCTGATGGAATTGTTGTACTGAATTTGTTAGGATGGATTCCACTTAACAATGAATGTCTCGCTGCGCTTAGAGAGAAAAATGAAATTGGCTCAAAATCTAGATCAAACTCAGAAATTGGATTTCGAGTTGTTGATTATTTGTATTCCTGATGAAATAATTTTATCATGAAATAGCAGCCAATAGCATATCCCAAATCTCAAAATTTGGTTTAAAAAATTGTTGAAGTATGAATACTTTCTTACATTTTCTTAATTATTATTTTTCTCTTCCTTCTGGAGAACAGTAGATTTTTAAAGCTCCGCAGCATGAACTCATATTTTTTCGTTAACTGTACATCTTGTAACTGTAAATCATCAGTGAGCTGCTCGTGAAAATGAATGACTTGAAGTGAAGTGGTGTGGCAGATAGATGCATTTAGAAGAGCGATAAGCGAATGCCCCAAGGCGCTTGAAACAAGTCAGTCACGTCTCTGCTCCTGGCTATGAATGAAGACATTATATTCATGGAAGCATGGTTAATTTCGTTCAATGTTCAGGAAAATTATATTGTGCCTCTTCAAGTGGCTCTCAGCTCGGCTTGGCTTGGGCCGCTGAATGGTAGACTGTGGTAGTGCAATGTGATACGACTGTAAATTATACTCCTTAATATTTTAATATGCAACGGCGGAGAAACAGCGAGGGAGGAGAGATGAAAAATGATCCGAAGAAGAAGTAGATAAGAAGAAAAAGAAGAGAAGGAGAAGAGAGTAATTCTGGCTTGTGGTAGCTGCATTCGGGAGTGATTCTAATTGAGTACTTGAAGCGATTAATGACATCTAACCATTTATTATCACACTGCTCTGGCTCTGGACGATGCTAGTAGTGTCACTTGGCAGTACATTCATGAGTGCCCAATCAGAATTTATGAACTCATTTGACCATGAACTTCAAGTATTATTGAGGCTCTCTTGTGATGAAAATACTCATCCTTGTTTATGTATAACTAATACATATACAATATCAACAGAATTTAATGAATGCATATTTGATACATTTCTATTTGAAGCTTTTTTTTATTTCTTTAAGAGTATCGTCATCTCAACCAGTGAATATAGAGGGATTTATCTCTCTATACTCATTGCCTCAACTCAGAAAATTAGAAAATTAATTTGAGAATGATTATTCGTTGACCTCATTTGACCACTAATAAAAATAATAATTTTACCACTAATTAGATCTCCTTATGGATAATACCTCCTGGATGTACAAATAAATATATGTAACACTGAATGTAATTATTATTTTGATAAAATCTTGAACAAATACAAAAATAATCCTCTGAGACTTGGACCACTTCAAAGTAAGGATATTCTCATGTATGAGTCATCAGACGTTTCAATTGTATTGAACGAAGCCTTCGATTTGTTGCACGATAGTGCAAATTCAAACAAGGTACCCTATAATTTCGATCTACAATCGAAGACTGTAATTTTGTTAGTTGTTGGTAAGACAGCTTGATTGAGCACAGTAAGGGCGTAGGAAGAATTCTATTTTATAAACAAATCTGGATGTCGTCACTACCACCTCGATAGCATTAGGAAAACTGTATGTGAACTTATAAGGAAATATTCAAATCCACATTTAGAGATGACTATTATGATCTTAGTGGGGTTCCAAATTGGCTAAATATGTAGGATGCATAAAAAAATGTAAAAATCACAATGATAATTGAGAATTAATCCTGTTCCAATTCTATTGAAGAAGAATTTGTCAAACTTTCAATATTTTAACTGGAAGAAAATAATCGGATTATTTTCAAAATTGTTAATCATATATACTTGGATTATATTCATTATTTCCAAATAATGAATAGCATCCTCTGGAAGAACTGCAAACTAATGCTAAAACTAAGAAAACTAATCTTATTTAGCATCCACCTCTCACCAATGTGAGAGATGGATGCTAAGATTTCCGCTTCCAAATCCAAGGTACATTCTAATATTGGTCTACATTGAACTCCTTTTGAAGCAATCAGTCGATTTGAGTTCATTACTATAAGACCCATTCTAGAGCAGCGTCGAAAACGCGGCGTTTTCGTCGCGTCGGGAACGCGCGTTCGACAGAAACCATTGTGTTAAATGGGCTTGTCTACACGAGCGAGATAAACGCGCGCCAACAATGGTTTCTGTCGAACGCGCGTTCCCGACGCGACGAAAACGCCGCGTTTACGACGCTTGTCTAGAATGGGCTTTAGCCTGAATTTAACTTTATCTAGCAAAAGCTTGGGTGACTGCATTTGTTCTTCAATATGTACTTAATCCGTGATCTATGAAATTAATTTTTCATATACTTATAACCACAGATACTAGAATACATAATATTTTATAATACATTATATTCTAGTATCCGAGCTCATAACTTGATGCCTCTTTGATAACTTCTGACATTTAATTACGCTTCACCTTTTAACACCTATTTCTTTAAAAAAAAAATAGCCTACTCAAACAAATAATTGAGTTGATAGCTTATCAATAACAAAAGTATAAGCATTTGAAATTATTTTGGATAAAATTGGAAAAGGGACATTTTTTGGTAAACCTTGCATTACAGTAAGTTATTCACAATGCGATGATGAGTAATGAGCTACCGGTACCGTTATTAATATCCCCTGTCTTCTACATTCGTCTGTGAGTATGTATTAGTATTAATTCATTCCTACAAAAATTGCTAGGTCAAAATTAATGAAACTGTCCAAATTTCAGTCCCATAAAATTCGAAAATACTTTCAGCATTAATAACGTTGACTCATTGATTACCTAGCTCTAGGTCATGCATTACATTCCCTTGTAATAAAATCAGCGATTTCGCAAGATATATTCTTGCCAAGATAATGGAATTGCTTGCCTGCTTGTTAGGTATAATATAGTCGCAGATGGCTCGGTCCAATGTCCCAAACAAGTGCGCTAGAGGTCCAAACCTCGATTTGGTCGGGAGCCAAACAATTCAGCCGCAGACAATAAAGCTGCAATTCTCATTAGAAGACGAGTGAGTGGTTTCCGCGCCAGTTTTCTCAGTGGATAACTAGGTGAATGTGACTAAACTACTCAACTTTTTTATTAATAGAGTTCTTCCTCATATTAATAGCGTTACAATGACCGTTCTCCATGAGTTTGATTATAAATTTAGCCTAGCACTCTGTTTTTAGACAGGAATCTCTTTCAACTGGAATAAATTTATCAGTTTTCGTATCAGTTGTGATTCATTCTAAATAGATTAAAATACTCTCTCGAGCAAATTTTGATTAGCCTGTTCTTGTAGCCAAATTGAAAAAAGAATGATAATTTTTCAATGGTGTCTGAATGACTGAATCCAGGATCTAGTGATAAGATAATAGGTGGATTATTCATGGAAGAAAAGGTTTTTTTGTTAAGTATCTAGTGCCATGTACTGTTGGGTTTTGACTCATTTCCTATGATTTCATCACATATGATCTTATTTTAAATATCTTTCAATATTTCCCTAATTTATTGTAGGCTACATGTGAGTATTATAATTTTTTGCGAACTGCTCTGGCAAATTTACTATCATGTTTCTCTTTAATTTCAACCAGAACTGATACCTAATGACCCAATATGTAGGTAATGGTGATTTATATTTGATTAGAACTAAACAATTGAGTTGAAAACGTCTAAGCAATTGGATTGGATTGGTATTGCGAAAATTTCTCTACTCCTAGCCTAAGGTCTCTAGTCTTAGTAAACCTAGTCCTTGGGGGAAAGTCACTTACACCCAAACTTTTAGTTACCAACGCAATTCATAAGCTAATATTAATCTGCAGGGGTTTTTTGAACATTAGAAAGTTGAATATATTTTTTAAGGTTTTGACCGAATCAAAATAATATCGATAGAGTTAATTATCAATCTTAAGATTCACTAATGAATTTTCACCCAAATCTCCCCATTTCAGTGTTAATTTATCACCTACAAAATATTGACCACCATAAATTGAGAATTGTAGACATTTAAAAAGTAGGCCCAGTTGAGTGCTAAAGTTGAAGAGATTAAAGTTATTTTGGCGCTGCTACTTGGGTGGTTGAAATCTGAGAAGAAGGAATCCGATGCTGAAATATTGCTTTGCAATGGATTGTATTCGAATCACGTGACTGGGAGCGGTGAATCGTTGTGCTAGCTAAAGTTGTATATAGTGTACGTAGGTACCTTATGCGGATATCGCTATGTATACAGTATATGTTCTCCATATATTAAAAAGCGCTAATATTTGCGCTTGACACGCTAGGGTTCTCTCAATCGCCGGTCAATATTGAAAGTCAAGGCCAGAGTCGCAACTTAACTGCACAATCTGGTCGATGGGATACTCCCATCAATTCAGGGTATCAAGGGTCCACGCAATAAATTTTACACTTTTCATTGGCAACTTCCTTTTGCAAAGTTCTTGCAAATTCACTGCCAACTGATTCAATCAAGCTAATCGAGATTGGAAGTTGGAGTTAAAATAATAATATGGTGGGATGATTTAATTTTTTGGATATCTCACCAAAATAACATTAGAATAGTTGAAATTCCTAATTTCCAAGAAACAACCAAGATTCTTTTACAATCTAATTCACTATTATTCTTATTGGACGTGATAAATTATTTTATCCTAGTCTTCACTTAGTTTATACACACAGTTTATAACGTCTTCACAGTTTTATAGGCGTCTTCAATAATATAAAGGATTTAGGAAGGTAGGCCTACTTATTGGGATAGAGATTGTGAAATAATATTATCTTTTAATGGGTTGAATAAAGTTTCTGAATAAAATTAATATTGAATAATATTCAATATTTTGATAAAATTTTTCGTAGATCATCTAACAGTAAAATAATCTGTTTACTTCATATTATTTTCAGTGGAAAAAATCAGATGTATTACATTATTTATTAAAAGTATTATGATTGTTTAGGATATCTTTCTAATGCATTAGGCCATGCGCCATAGCATGTGGGAAATAACATTTATTGAATTACAGTTTGTACAAAATATTAAAAAATTATACATTTCTATAGCTGGGACATAGTTTCATAAATCATTATTATTTACAACTTTATAATATTAATTATTTAGCCTACTTGCGAATGAGAATTTACCTATGTGAGTAATTAAAAACTTGGTTTTGAATAAAGTTCAAAAACTGTCAGAAGTCCTGTTAGGCTACAAGATTATTTTTGAAGAGTTCATTAACGTGGTTTCCCTCACTTCCTCAAGATCATTGCCAAAGTAATAAACAAAATTTAAGTTTATTCTTTGAGCGGACATCCAAGTTATTTACTGTGTTATGAGGACGTCATAAATGATGCGGAACTTCAGTTCAGCAACGTCACAGCTTCAAGTGACGTGAAGTAACTATGTCATTGATCCAAATTGCCATCACTACTTCTATTATTGTGAACTTGAATTTATTAGAGATGCATGTTGTTTGGAGGGTCCAAATTGCGAAGTTAATGTCACGGGCGACTGCAGATTTGCATCTATTGAACTTCATACTTCCCGGTTCAGCTATGACGACATTTATCAGCACTGCGATTGGTTGTCACAAGTCAGAGTGGTGGCAAAAGAAACAGCTGTTTCAAAGTCTTGGGTTCAGTTTTGTACAGTCAGCCGTGAAAGTCACACTTTGTTGACAGGTAGCCGTATCAGACTCTAACCTCAATTTGAATATTGTTGAATAGTGAAATTTTACAACATAATGAAACGAAGTTACCGAAATAGTTTATGTGAGTAATTTAGCTGTTTAATGTATAACTTCTTACTGGTCTTTTATTTTCATATGTTATGATCATTGTCATTCCAAAATGAAGTATTGTCCTCATAAGAATCAGTGGGCGGAAGACTTATAGAATATAGAATCAAGAAAATATTCTGTAGTACCTATATAAGTTATCCTAACTTATTCGATGGTATTGGACACATTATCAAAATTATTTTCTTATTGTTTGAGCAGAACATACAATTCTGTAGGTTGAAAAATACTGTAATATATTAAGAAAACATTCTTTTAAGCAATTATAAAAGCAATTTATTTACCAAAACAACTTCACAATATTGTATTGAAAGTTTGATATAACATAACCTACTTTATTTTGATCCTGATTGATGTGCAAAAATGATTTTATCACCATAAAATGAGACACTTAATCCTTGATACCGGCATTTCAGATTTCTTATCTTTATTACTATAGAATAATTTTTGAAGAATGAAACTCTGTTTATCGTAGCTATAGATGCCAGAAGCATATTTCCCCAAGAGTTTTGTGAAAATAGTCGCAATAACCTACTTATAATATGCCGCTGTATTGAGAAAATAAAGTTATCTACTGTTATAGATATGTGTTTGTGTTGGCATGGAAACTTTAGTAATAAACAAGATGTCATAAAGAGAACACGTTGGTCATTATTTCATAGTACAAATAATTTAAAATAGAACATAACATGGCGCAGTCGGTAGGACTATTTTGATATTTATTCCAAATCATGATAATTTATTCTGAGTCATAGGTCCCTGTTGTCGATTAAATCCATCGTTATGAGTATTAGCAGATCACCATTGCCTGTCCATTTTGTTTGACTTATTGTAATATTTGGAAAAGTTTATATCCACGAAATTCCTTCTCACTATATTGCCAGAACTAAAATCTTCCAACAGAAGGGATCTTGGAGCATTACATATCTGAACACCTTAGCATTTTTCCAAATATTATCTCGATTCCTATACATTAAAAAATCATCAATTTTAACATTAATATTTCGTTGTTTGTTAGTTCTGTCATGATATAATTTGGTTTTTTGTTTCAAGTTATGAAGAGTTTTGTCAAAGTTGTATACAATATTTGGTTTCAATCTTCCATTCAACTCTTATAAATTTGATAAATTTACCAAAGAATGGAATTTCAAATCTATTACAACTAGTCCCAAATATCTACGTAGTAATGGGTTGAGTGCAAGATATGTTGGTATTCTTGAGGAAGTCCAAAGATGATGGAGTAGATTTGTCTTCAATTTTGTTGGAATATCGTAATACACCTATAATAGGTACAAATTTCACCCCATCACAACTGATTTTCAGTAGGGTAGTTAGGACATAACCATCTATCAATTCTCTGATAGATGAGAATTGATAGATGGTTATGGTTAGGACACCTCTACCAGTATCTAAAAATCTCTTCAAACCAAATATTGTATACAACTTTGACAAAACTCTTTATAACTTGAAACAAAAAACCAAATTATATCATAACAGAACTACCAAACAACGAAATATTAATGTTGAAATTTGTGATTTTTCTAAGTATAGAAATCGAGATAATATTTGGAAAAATGCTAAGGTGATTCAGATAATTATGTAATGCTCCAAGATCCCTTCTGTTGGAAGATTTTAGTTCTGGCAATATAGTGAGAAGGAATTTCGTGGATATAAACTTTTCCAAATATTACAATAAGTCAAACAAAATGGACAGGCAATGGTGATCTGCTAATACTCATAACGATGGATTTAATCGACAACAGGGACCTATGACTCAGAATAAATTATCATGATTTGGAATATATATCAAAATAGGGAATGTATGACACAGCAGGAAAATGTTGAGCCGGAAAATGTTTTTCAAGAAAATGTTGAGCAGGAAAATAATAATCATAATAATAGTGATGGAAAGTATAAAACTAGATCAGGGAGAGTGGTGAAACCGAAAGAAATGTTGAATTTGTAATTTAAATATTTTACATAATAATGGTTCAAAGCTCTGAATTTTGTATTAAAATTTTATGCCAATTTATATAGTATTTCTTCATATTTGTATTACATTATAAAATGTCAGATGTTTTGTTATTGAATTAATTTATATTGCATTGTATAATTTTCTTATAAACTTATGTAACTTATATTGTTGATATTATTATTATCTTAAATAAAATAGAGATATTATAGATATGTGTTTGTGTTGGCATGGAAACTTTAGTAATAATCAAGATGTCATAAAGAGAACGCGTTGATCATTATTTCATAGTGCATATAATATAAAATAAGAACATAACATCTCATTTTTGTAAAAAATATATCCCTTATTCTGAGATTGTTGCCCATTTAGGAGTCATTTTCAATTTCAAAAAATAAAGAGCATTTTTGAAACTGCTCTTTTTATAAAAAAAAACCGATGTACCCTATGCATTGTATCTGTTCAAATGATGGATCTATTTTATCAACTGCATTTCTGAAACTGCTCTCTATTTTTGCCAAGTTACTGTGTCAAAACTTATTTAATTACGCTTCTGTAAAATTAAAAATTTCGTAACTTATGTTTTTGTTGCAGTGTTCACAACATTGTTGCTGATGGAGTTTGGTCTGCTACCTGATCTACAAAACGTTGGATTCTATTGCGATGATCCAAAGATAAACTACAAATTTAGAGGAGATACTATTGGAATTAAAACGTTGTTGGGAGTGACAATATTTCTTCCATTGGCTGTGGTAAGTCAACTATTCATATCCTATTTAAGATTTAGCTATCCAAATAGCTTAGATTTTAATTCAATTAGTTGAAGATTTTAATTTCAGTTCATCGAAATTAAATTGAATTCGATGAACTGGAATTAAAATCACAATATTGTTATACCGACATGTTATATGATTGATAGTCAGGGCCGTAGACAGACGGGTTTTTTCGGGTCATTTGCCCGGGGCCCGGGACCATAAATTGTTGGCAGGGGCCCGGAAAAATTGGGTTGGAAATTTTTTTAATCAATCATTTAAGTTCATGATAATTAGCCCATGAATTTTTTTTAATTAGAATTGAATTAGACTTGGTTTCTTTTACTAATTAATTAACCATAAATTTTAAACACACATTAATTTCTTAAAAACTGGAATAAATTCCAAAGCTCTATGGAATGAATATTGAAAAAATATATTCCTATTTATTCAAGCCCAGTCAGTCCATCCTGAGTTATAACCTGGCAGTCGCCAGGGGCCCATGAGCTCAAGCCCCAGAGAGCTAAAAGCTCTCTTTTCCCGGTTTCTACGTAGTTGTTATAATTATATTAACAATAGGTCTTGATTTCAGAGGGAACGCGTGGGACCGGCGCTCCCATACCTTTTTTCTCAAGAAAAAAATGTAGAAACAACAATAATTTTTCATGTTCTGATTTTATTTTTGTCATTCACTAATTTTAAAATGTTTGATAAATTTGTATTTAATTAGAACATGATATTACTTGTTATTGTAAAGAGATGCTTGTGAAGAATTGTTATTCCAACAATGCAATCTTATTCTGAATCATGTTTCAAAACTTGAGGAAAATAAAGGCCTTTGTGGATTATACAGCGTTGTTGAAATGGTACAAACCATACCTGGTCAAAATAAGCTTTGTGATTTTCATTCATTCTTTAAAATTGTATTATTAGTTTTATATAAAACATAAATATAATGTTTTATAAAACAAAATATTGCCCAGATTTGCTGAAAACGCTCGAATTCAAGTGTGATTTTGTTAAATTTTCCCTGGGAGGAGCCCCAGGACCCCTCTCCCCCTGGGGAGTATTCCAGACCCTCCCGTGAGCCAGTTCACCCATCGCTCCTATTATTTCTATAAATTAAGCACTGATACTTACTTCACTAAGCTCACTTTCTGTAGGTACAAATCTTCTAATTAATGTTCAAGAATCCTTCATGTTAAATTTTTGCATTGTATTGTACCATATCTTTTCAACCCATGGAGGTTACCTCCTGTAACCTCATTGTTCCAACCCGTTTGAGAATATGACCTATAAAATGGAGAAAATGGGAAATTTTTTATAAATCTGCTATGAGGGGCCCGGTCAGGTGATTTTGCCCGGGGCCCGTAATTCCTGTCTACGGTCCTGTTGATAGTAGGTATTGTGAAAGTTGAATGTCGTAAATCTGTCGTAGATTTAAAAAAATAATTCATAATATAACTATATCTAAAAAATCACTATTATCATTATTATTATCAAACAGTAGGCTACTAGGCAAAGACAATAAAAATGTATTATTTTTAAATAACAGCTAGTAAGTTACTTTTATTGAACCTGTCAATTGAAAAAAAACTACCTAGATGTGAAAATGTCATTGTAGACAGGATAGTGGAATTGTGAATTATTGTAACTTGATAAATTATTTTATAAAATTGAAACATTTTTCCAAATATTCAAGATACTTATTTTTTCATTGTAACTAACTTATTTTTCATAGTGTAGCCTATAAGCTCAATGAGAGTATGTATTTATCTGTAGAGTATCATATAAATAATAAAATTAAAATAAATTATTTCAATTTTTTATGAAAGGGCAATTTTCTCAACTTCTTTTTGTTCAAAATTCAATAGAAGTCTATTATAAGAATAATTCTGACTATAAAATTCTAATACTTATTCTGATATTTCATTTCCTATAGGCTATGGTTGCCAAAGTTTAGGATATCTTTGTTCTTAAATAGAATACTGTATTTCTAATACCCTCTCCTGAAAATCATACAAAACAATAAATACATTTAGCACTAAAATTGTTCTCTTGAATGACTCAATACTTTTATCAGTAAATTCAAGAAAATAATATCTTCTGTAAGTGTAGGATCGGTTTGATTAAAGTAAGCTACGGTACTCAACTTATTGGCTGAAAATAAAATATAAACTAATATTTTGTTGTCGAAACACAGGCGAGACTTGAGCCTGGCGTATGCTGGGACGCATTCAGGCACACGCACGCAAGCCAGCCTATCACAGCACTTGTTGAGGACAAGACAAGAGCTGTGATTGGATGGCTTGCGTGCGTGTGCATGAATGCGTCCCAGCATACGCCTGGCCTTAGGATTTTAGTAGCCAACTTGTCTAACATTGTAGTCTTATTGTATTATTTTTACTAAACAATTGATTTGTCTAAATAACCAGCTGTACTTTACTCGCACACGTCGTTGAAGTAAATTCATATAGGTGTAGCCTATATAATTAATTTTTAATGAATCTTTTTATTATTTTCAGATATCATTAGTTGAGTGGGGTTGTCATGGAGCTGAAGGTTACGCGAAGAGGGGTGGAGGCAGATGGGCTTGGATGACCCAGACCCTGCGATGGTATTGGGAATATCTATCTGGATTACTTATTGTGTTCTTCCTAGCTGATATAGCCAAGCTGCTGGTGGGGGAACCAAGACCTCACTTTCTCGATACATGTCAGCCTCATCAAGCTATCAACTGTTCTTCTGGGTTAGTAGTTATCTATATCTAAGAAATTATTTTCAATTTATTTTTGAATATTGATCCCAATATTTATTTATATTTTACTCGCAATAGAACGTTGAGCGCTATAATAGGCTGCTTTCTTTATCACTGTTGTAAAATTCCGACAGGTCGTATATATTTTTTTATGCGTACATTTTTTTCTTATAACATATATATGATAAGAAAATCTTACACAGACATCATAAACGTAAAAAATTGAACAATTGAACACGGAAATGATAGTGAAAACAAGCTGAATCACTATTGAGTTATTTGGTTATCTGGCTTACTGGTTAGGTATAGTTTTTATGTCTTTGTTCCATTTCGAATTTACATGTAATATTTTCAGAATTAAAAAGCACATAAATTTTTCAATTGTTCAATCTTTTATAGGTTTGAATTAGTTGCAGTAAATTAGTGAATCTTTAAGTTGAGGCATCTCTATCATAAAGTTCCCATCATTCTTTGAAAAAAATGTAGCTCTGAGATCGTGATGTCAAGTCACGGACACTGTGGACCGCTCTTGGATGGGTGACCAGTATTTGGTCAAGTACACATTGGCGAGGTGGAACCTACCCGTAAGGGTCTCCCCACCATTAAAAGTCATAATAATTTTTTTTCAACATCAAGGCGATGAAATTGTTTGTTACTCATTTCAAAAATATCAATTTCATTATTGTAATACTATTTCATAATGTGCGTTACTTTCACAGGTACATTGCCAAGTATGAATGCACAAATGTAGATTTGAGTTTTTGGAGAGTGAAAGATGCCAGTCGATCGTTTCCTTCAGGTCACGCTGCCATCTCTGTCTACTTATTCACGTTTACTGCGGTAAGAATAGAACTTATAAATATACAATTAATTCTCATACAACTTTAAACAATTCATTCTAAATCTCACAACTGATCATAGAATGTACATTGTATAGTTGTGCCAAGCACAGAAGAGCCTCTTGCAAGATGACGGAGGGAAGTGAGAGTGTAACTACTCATGCGCAGAACTGAAATTTTTAGGGTAAAATCACTCCAGCTCTTGATTTACACTATATTATACAGGGTGGGGTAGAGCCGACTGACGAGTTTTGAAGGGATAGAAATAATGAACCGAACGACTTAGAAAAAAAGGTTCAGCTCATTCAATTCAGTGCAAAATATAGTTTTTATTGATAATATTTTTTATATTACATCAGTTGAATGGCGGCCTTCAGCAGCGATAAACTAATGTAGCCGATTTTTGAAGTTTTCAACCCCATTTTGGCACAGTGCGATTGGTAGGGCCTGAATATCTTCTCTAAATTCTTATCTCTGTTCTTCTAAGGTGTGTAGGCAAGATATGAAAACTTTATGATAGTCCCATAGAAAAAATCGCATACACTTCGCATCGGGTGAACAAACCGGCCACCTCACATCCCCCTCACTGAGAATTGCCCTGGCAACAATTCTCTCAAGATAAAGTTTACAAACCTTGCCTTTACACCTCGGAAGAATTTAAAGTGAAATCCAGACGTACCCTACCAATCGCACTGTGCCAAAATGGGGTTGAAAACTTAAAAAATTGGCTATATCAGTGTATCGCTGCTGATGGCCACCATTTAACTGATTAAATTTTAAAAAAATATCAACAATAAAAACTATATTTCACACAGAATCGGATGAGCCGAACCATTTTCTTCTAAGTCGTTCGGTTCATTTTTTATAACCCCTCCAAATTCGTCAGTCGGCTCTGCCCCACCCTGTAGTTCCGGGAGGCTGAATCAACAAAGCACACATTGCAACTGCCAATATGATTCTGTAGTCTGCGCCATGACCAACCGTACTTAATCTGCAGTACAGCGCCATGTCTCATAGAGATTTACAATCTACTCATAATTTGTGGATTTTAATAAAGTTTCTGTCTCATGATCGTTTCCAATGAACGAAAATTCTACAATATCAGCTGTTTACAAAATACGAAAACATTCCCACATGACATTTTTTTATACTGGGCGGTTCGGTAACCTCAAATAGGTTTGTTGGTTATGTTTGAGCATGAGAGCATCATACTGTAATATAATGAAATATTGTGTTCTAGAAAAATAATAATCATATTGATGTCACGAATGAAAATATTTTATTTTTATTAATTTAATTATTGACATGATAGCACAAATCATAACATAATTATGTACTAGGACAGAAAAAATAGTCTGAGCCTGTACTATTTCTTACTAAATTTGGTTATATTGGAACAATTTTCATTTAGACTGATGGCAATGGCAGCCATATGTTGCCAAAGGGCCTTCTGTGCTTGGCACAACTATACCATACTTGAAAAACTAAATTTTGATTGTAGATATGGGTTGTTCTGTAAGATAATAAATATACACATGTACACACCATATCGCTGAAAGATTGGATTGATAGTGTTGGAGAAACAGGAAGTAGCGGTCACCTCTTACACTCACCAGTTTTTTGTAGGGAACTCTACTGATTTGTCAAGAATATAATAAGGGAATTGATCCTTCTTAGATCGATTATTTTTAAAAAGCGTTTTCCAAGTTTATAAAGTGACTCGATATTTGTATAAATTTGTAACTTCCCAGACAATATAATTATGCCGTAGGTTTAAATTAATTGTACTATACAAAAATGAATAGATTTTAATGTCTTCTAGTTGATGATTTTACGTAGTTGATAATTTAACAGTAGTAATTTATATAATTATAAAAATATTTGCTATTTACATTTAAATTTTTCGTTCACCATTGTTCCTATAGATATAGTAGACGCCAACAAAATAGAATGCCTGTTGTAATGTTCAGCTTTGTCAGGGCAGTCTGAACGGGCATGCGAGAGCGGAACGGTTTGCTGAGGTCGGTCTCGACTTGGTGCAGAGCGTTGGTATCGAGAGCCGATTATGTTTTTGAAATCAAAATAGCTTTACATCACATGTTAGTAGGTTATATCACGTACAAGAGACAGACAAAACCACCTTATTTTTTTGGTGTCACCTACACTTGCTAAATTGTAGGGTAGTTGATGCCTTTGCCTATTTTTTTATTAGTGAACGTTCAATTTTTGGATCAAAATTTTCAATTTATTTCAATATTTTGATGAAAATTTGTAATTTTTCAAATTCTTGTTTACTCAAAATTCATTTAAACTCCGGATTATCTTTCTTGGAGTTAGAACCTGCAGCAGAAACTGAAATTTTGACATAGGTAACCTGAAAATTTTTGACTAAATTTCAATTCACCTGAATTGAAGAAGTTTTGAGCAATGGCCTGTTTCTTATTCCCATAAAAAGTGTATAATTTGTAAGGAAATTAATGAATAAATAATTATTAAAAATAATACACTTTCTACGGAAATAAGATTGTAATGTGTTTGAATGGTATAGTTTGGAAGGCGTGGTGCGCATAGTGATGACACTTGACGAAAATCTATTTTATTCCATTTACTTGTTGAATTAGAAGGCAGTCTCAAGGGTTGTTGATGTTCTAATTTATTGTTTTGTTTGTGTGATAGTACTTCCTGGAGCGGAGGATGAGCGGCGTTGGTCGGCTGGTGGTGGCGTGGCTGCAGGTGCTTGTGCTAGTGTGGGCGTTGGTTTGCTCTCTCACGCGCATCACCGACCGCCGCCATCACTGGTGGGATGTGCTCGCCGGCTCTGTACTCGGAGTACTCGTCGGATTGTACACCGTGAGTGCCAATGCAATTAATTACTGTGTATGCGCTCAATAGCAGCTCAAATATAATTTCAGTTTAATCCATCAGCTGATTCAAATAGTATAGATTACAATGAATGCGACTATGCTTAATAGCAGCTCAAATATGAAATAGCTACGTTGTCATTTTGCGTGAAATTGAAACTTCTACTAACACAAACACATTCAACTGAATGTTAAAAGTGACATCGTAGCTTCGGAAAAATCACGCGGTGTTGTGAAACTCACTATTTTTATGATAAACCAGCTGTTCGCAGCTCGAATATCCAAGTCGATCAGCTTCAATAACTCCAATCTTTAACATACAATGATTCATGCATATACCGCTCTCCTTACTTTGAAACTATTGAGAGGCCAAATTACGATCTTCCTACTATTTTCGATATTCGGAAAAATAATTTCAATTGCTTTTGAACAACTTTCTCGCTTTCACCACCCACTTAACTTCTCAAACAAAAAAGTTTCTAGATCATCGAAAATTTCATGTTTTCTGTTCAAGTAGACTCGACCGACATTGGCAAACATATTCATTAATTGAAACATAAGTATGGGTCGGATATAGAAAATCCAAAAACCATTAGTAAGCTCGAATTCTCCTTGTCATTTTGATATAAAAAACTTTATTTTTACTACAACCCATGATTATAAGAGAAGTGATATACAAAAGAAAGTAATATTTTCGCAATTTTTCGATTTTTTCAAAAAAATCAAATTCTCTTTGAATCCTTCTATCCAGGAACTTTTTTAATACTACTGGCATATCAAGGATAAAATTATGCGTCTAGATATGGGGTTCAAACGCGAATTTGAAGATGTTCCAATTTCACACAATCTGGCAACGTAGCTATTTCTCGGGTGGAGGGGGTTTTCGTCAACTTAGATTGCGCCGACTATAGGGCTACCTTATTATCCTATCTTATTTTATTCACTAAATGATATCAATAGAATACTAAACGAAATAATAACGAAAAAGTAACAGCATCAAACGAACAAAATCACAAGCTTAAACACTTTTCCCAAAATGATATCAATATGAATAGTATATAAAATTTGAAAGTTATCATCTTTCTCTTTTACATTCATATGTGGGCAGGTTTTAGGCCAAGAAATCAACCGTTTCAGAAATCTAATAGGTTATGTATTTCTAGAGGCAAATCTACAATTTGAATAGAATAGGGTGAACAAAATGTTTTTCTAACTAAATATTGACAGGATTCAAGTTTATTTATTACCAAATTTACATTGTAATTATAAAAATGAAAATTTCAATATTAATATTAATAAAAGATAGTATTACAAAATGTGGGCATCACCCTCAGACAAAAATAATGTCCTTTTTCCTTCAAAGCTATATCAAGTGGTAAGAACGTGGTTCCTTCGTGGTTAAGAGTTAGAGTGGACATTACTGTCCAAACTTCGCCGCGTGATTAAAATAAATAAGTCATTCCATTCTATTTATTATTTATATTTGCAGTTGAATACCTATGGAAACCCCTTACCGTTTTGGATTATTTTTCAGGTGAGGACATTCTGCTGTGACTTTCGGCTGAGCCTGTACCGCAGTCACTCGGTGAGCGCCAAGCAGTTGGAGGGCAAAGTGAACAGTCGGCAGTTGTACGGCGGCAACACGTCGGCCAGGCGGCTGCTCACCTCCACCTCCAGCTACAGCGCCGAGCCGGCGAGTCGGGAGACGGCCGACCTCAGCATAACATGAGCCAGCCTCGTCTCACTAGTCACTCTACCAAACAGTATTCTCCAAGCGCTACAGAACTGTCTGTCTAGTGCATTAGTTAATTATTAATTCGTTACGATTACGACCTAGCTCAACAGAACTGTGTATGTAATGCGTTCGTTGAACAAAGGAACAACGATCCATTAAATACTGATCAAAGTATGACTGAGCATTGATAGCACAACAGAACAGTTTGTGTATGTGTAGTGCATTCCTTGATTTAGGATACAATGTTCAATATTATTGATCAAAATTTGACAGCAATGATAGACAACTGAATAGTCTGTGTTCCTTGATTTAGTAAGGATGTTATTGATCAAATGATTTAAATGTTATTATTGATCAATATTTAGTGAATCTCTGACAGCAATGACTCCCAAAAGAATAGTATGTGTATGTGGAGTTAGTTCCTTGGGGTGGGAAAGATTGACCATATATTATTATTATGGATAAAAAATTTTATCTTTGATATAAATGACAGCTGAACAGTATGTGTATGTAAAGAGCGTTCCTTGATTTAGGTAAAAAATGTCAATATTATTATTGATGAAAAATAATTTATTGATATTGTTTATCATCAATATCATCAATAGCAATCTTACTGGAGTACACGTGATTGTATGTGAGTGTTTTCGTTGATCAAGTAAACTGTATGATCATTGATTACAGATTTTCCCAATTGTTGACATAGAGTTGTACATATAGTTATAATATTGAATAAGAAGTAAATTTTTAATTGAAGTGGTTGAAGAGATGCATGAAAATTTATGTTTTTATTGAAAAATGATGGTTTTTATAAGGTTGAATCAAACGTATAGTTCCAACTTCATGATTGTTAATAAATAATTGATGTATGGATGAATTGCGTTTCATAATAGAAAGAGTTATTTATTCAATAAGTCTATTAATTAGTTGTAACTATAAGAAGTATTATCACTTCAAAAAACTGTTGTGTGATTTCAGAACTTTTATTGATTGTGACTGAAATCGGATTCCAATTCTTGTATGTATAGGATAATCCAAGTATTATTAAGCACCTTATAAAAACGTTTTGTTATCTATTATCAATTAATTTTATTTATCACGAATTGACCAAGTTTGTTTTATATAGACGTTATTTATTAAATTGTGTATATAAATTACAATATTGATTGTAATCTATAATAAATTACTATAAATAACCTATAAGAAGTAAAAAATGGAGCTCAGCTCTTTCTGTATTGTATTATTCTCATTTTATGTAATTAGATAATCTGGGATGAATTCTGCAAATAATTTTTAATGGATTTAAATTTGATAGCAGTCATTAAAACTCTTTGTCCCAATTTCTACAGATCGGACACGTGTGGCCGCTTTTATGATGATTATTAGGGCCTCTATGATTGATTCAACTATATGATTATTAGTGCATTGAATTAATACAAACAGAAATAGCAGCAGTATAAATTCAATTTGTCTTTGTTTTTATTGTAAAAATAATTTTATCATTTTCAAAACTGAATTTCAACAATAAGTCTTTATCACTTGTGATTCAATTTCTTCAAATCAAATAGAATAATAAAATTTTGTTATAGTAATTATTATCTGTCTGTCCATAATATGGAGCCCATTGAGTAATCACAAATCATAAAAGTTTGTATAAAAAGTGTTAGTTTGTATATTTTTTGAATTAATCGAATTTTATTACAAATGAAACGTTAAAATTTTGAATTGGAATGGAATCAATTGAGATTTGTATAGCTGACGCCTCGAAGTTGGGCGGTTGGCGAATGACTGTTATTATCTATTCTCAGATCTGTCAGGACAGTCAGAAGCAGTCTTCGTGAGCAAATTAGTATAGATGGGGACGCTATAGTTCCGATGTACTCTCGCAGACAGCTCGCCGACTGTCTTGACATAGCTGAGAATTGATAACTGCCATTAGCCAATCGCCTAACTTCGTGGCGCCAGCAATGCATCTATGAAAGCAATCGAAGCAATAATTATATTGTGACTGGACTGTGATTAATCGGAATTTATAGTTGTACATAATCAAATAAGCGAGATGAACTGATATAACATAATGCACTATTCTTAGTTTTCATACATTACGACCATTATATTATTCACCTTTTTTAAGATTGGAGATTTTATCAATTTATTTTCTGATTCTGGAAGTGATCAAGTTCTCCACATCGAACTATTTGTTAATATAATTTTGATTTATTCCGTACTTTTGTAATACTGTATTACAATATAATATTTATAGTAGTAGAAATTTACAAATAAATAATGAACTGTATAAAAACTATAATAAAGATATACATTGTTTGTAAATTTTTCAAAAGTGAACTGTATTCAATGTAGTTTATAAAAGCTGAAACACGAACAAGAGCCATTGCAAGTTATTAAGAATCGCATTGTAAATTTTATTTGAAATTTATAGAATAAATCTTATTTTGGGTCTAATTAATTGTAGATAAATTTATTCCTCCTATCGTGTAGCCTACTTGAAATCTTAATGTAAGTTATTTCAAAATATCAAATTTGAAACATTTATAAAATTATATTATCGAATTCGTTCAATCTTTATTTAAAAAATTCTTCAGATAAGTTAATGAAACTTATTGAAATTTTCTCTATTTGATATTATTTGCTCCCTGAAACTATTGTTTTGGAGAGAAAATTCATTTCAATATTATGTTTTTCAATTCAAATCGCCTCAGCGCCCTCAATATTTCTAATTTAGGCCTCCCTTTCAAATTGAGGTATATCAGCCTAGGAAAAAATTTGCCTGGTATATTGATCAAAATTGTATGTTGTATTTCTCCAAGTCTCTTTTTTGTCATCGGCTCAACAGCCCCTGAAGGGCCTAGGCCTACCAGCTGGTTGCCAGTTTCATACCTACTCCACTATAAGTAACAGCAGCGGTGAATAATCATCAACCAGGATAGAGGTATATAGTCAGGGTGTCAATGGGGCGGGCCGTGGGGGTAACCTTTTTTTGTGATATAGTAGGCTATGTCGTTGATTTTTTGATCGATTATGATAGATTTTGATGTGTAGATTCCGAATCCGAGTGATTCCAAGCTGTAAAAGTCGAGCATTTATTGTAATTCAAGATGGCGGCCAAAATTTCGGTTCCATTTCTAGTCTACCGCGATTTCCGTCAAAACGAAGCGTCGGACGAAAAAAAATAATTCTTATCTTTTAGTAAATTTCATTCTTTTCAAAAAATCATTCTCTTTTAGTAAATTAAATTTCCAAGTGAGTAGTATCAGATTCTTGTCTCTATCCTTATTAGGAACCGAGTTATGATTTTTTTAAAAAAAGGCTAATTTTCAAGAAAAATGAGAATTTGAGTATTTTTAGTTTTTGCTTGCTCAGATCTTCTGACGTATTGATTTGAATCGTGCGAATCAAAATCTCTCTGGGGATAATTTTGTCCTCTACAATTTGAGACCAAGTATACCTTTCATTCTTGTAGAATTTTTTAACTAGGGCAGTAAAAAGATATCCTTGTACTTTAAAAACCCGTATTTATGGGGAAAATGGTCTCCAAAAAAATTTATACGTGCTTGTATTGGGATTTTTTTTGGAAATGTTTTCTAGATCAATTTCCAGTAGATAAGCCACTTACCGACCTGAATTTAGGTTATGTTCAATAATCTAACCCTTCAAGGATCTCAATCTAAGGATACCTCTTACTACTGTTAGTCATCGGATCTCAGTGGCGTTGCCAGGATTTGATTTCGGGGAGGGTCCAAAGCCAATGAGGGGGGGGGTAACCATTTACTTTATATGGTTCAATCCTCAACATTTTTTAATCTGGTTAGTTAAGGGAGCTCTTAGGCAAATTTCTGTGTTCAAAATAGCATTGTAAAACAAAATTGACAAATTGTCACCCTTTATACAGCTCAAACCCAACAATCGGATAATATTTTGAGTATCTGTTTTCCTGAGCACCAAAAGTTCTGTTAAATGTGCGATTTTTTGTGTCCAAAGTAGCGTTTTATAACTCTGCCTTTGAAGATTACTATATTGTGAATAATTGATTAGATTATCCAGAGTATTATTTAGATTATTCACTTTATGAAATATTCACTTCATTCATTTCAACCCCCAGCAATGAGCTTTTTTTAACTCCACTTGATCAGTTCAGGGGGGCATTTTCAGTACAAGATTTTAGAGCTATACATCATTATTAAGCTCCATTTTTAAAGATAAATTAAAAATACAGATGCGGGCTTTATGCAGTTTAACCCTAAACAATCTTCACTTTTTGGACACCACTTGGTCAGTTGAAAAAGAAGTAGGCCTAAGACAAACGTTTGCTCCAAGTGGGAAAACTGAGTGGAAGTTGGACCTCCTGGAACCCCCTCCCATCTAGCTACGCTACAGGAACCCATGTTCATAAATAGAATTTTTTTCATTTTTCTAATGTAAGGAATCAGCCTGAAAAGTTCAGTGAACACTTATGAACACTTTTAGGAACACTCTATGCGGACTCAGTGGCGGTTCCAGGGGTGGGCTGGGTGGGCAGCTGCCCCCCCCCCCCCCCAGTTTTCATGGGAATTTCTCCAATTGTTTTTCTAGTTAGACGCACATAATATAATTATTTATAAAATAATTAATTTAGTGTGGACTAAAATCATAAAAAAATATTTAATGGTTTATAGAATAGATAATATCTGTTATTGGAAGTTCATATGGACTTTCTAAGCCTAATTGAAAATCCTCACTCATGTTATAGTTTGGTACTTCAGTCAAAGAAGCTTGCCAATATCTTCCATGAATAAAGCTTGTTTGGAGTCCTCCATCTACAATGAAGTGGATTATGATGATTGCATCATATCTAAAATATCATTACAGAGTAAATACCGGTAATCAGTCTAAGTTAATTTGATGATTTTTTTTAAAGTTGAAAATCTTAATGCCTTGAAAATCTGGCTTTATTTTATTTAAAAATGTAGTCTTGAGGCTCAAAAGTAGATTGTTTGGCAATAAGTTTTACCAACTATTGAGTTGATTTCAAATTTTTCATACTACACAGAGTGTTCCAGAAGGAATGTGCAATACTTCTCAAGCTGTTTCTTTACACCAAGTAGAGGAAAAAGTTCCGTGGGACATATCACCAAAAACGCTTTGTTACCGCTTAGATAACAATTTAAATTTCTCAAGAAATATTATTTTTTTATTTTTTCACTGGCTTTATTCAGATTCTAAAATTATTAATTCTCATGTGAAATGGAGTTGTGAAACTGAGGAATTCAATGACTGTTTTATGAGGAGTTTTTAACTTGAATGGTTATTGAGATAATAGAGCAAATATGCTACCATAATTTTTTTATATTGATAGAAGTTGAAGAGAATCAGAAGATATTCTGAAGAGATAACAGTTGAATAGCGTTGATTGTGTAAATTTTACCTAAATCTCAGAAATCGCGATCAAAAAGAGACAAAACATTGAACAAGTGAAAAATTACTGTAAAGTCGCAATTATAAGATTTGTTTGAATTTATCACGTCGTAATTTGACATGGTAATAAATCATTTTATAACTTGAATAAAACCTCTAAAAATCAATACTTTCTGAAAAATTTCAATTTCTCTCCATTGTTATCTCGATAACAAAGCATTTTCGAGGGTACCTATGTTCCAATTTTTTCTCTTCTTGGTATAAGGAAACAGCCTGAGAAGTATTGCGCATCCTTCTGAAACACTGTGTGCTGTAGTATGAAACTATTGGATTCAATTCAATAGTAGTTAGTAGAAATTATTGCCAAATTATCTACTCTTGAAGCTCAAGACTATTATTTTTTAAAATAAAATAAGGACAAGTTTTTAAGGCATCAACATTTTCAACCTAGCACAAAAAATAATCAAATTGAGTTGGACTAATTATTTATTTTGTCATGATATTTTTAATTTTTCCCAAGGAAAAAAGACGCCTGGGAACTCTACTATCTAGAGTAGGGGTAAGGGCACCCACATATCCTTTTATAAACTCCAGCCCCCCTCCCCCTAGAAAATCACTCGTGAATTTGAGCCCTTGCCCCCCCAGTTTTTCAGGTCTGGAACCGCCACTGTGCGGACTGTAGCCTATCAATTTCTTAAACGTCTCTCATTCAGAAGAACATAGTTCAAACATGAAGGTTTGTCCAAAATTGCGGGGGGTCCGAAAACCCCTGGACCCCCCATCTGGCTACGCTACTGCTTTATGCACTTCAACCATTCCAACCCCTCAGCAATGAGCTTTTTCAACACCACTTGATCAGTTCAGGGGGGCATTTTCAGTACAAAATTGTAAAGCTTTACATCATTATAGAGCTCCATTTTTCAAGATGAAGTTAAAATACAGATGCGGGCTTCATGCATTTCAACTCTAAACAATCTGCCCTTTTTGGACACCACTTGGTCAGTTGACAAAAGTTCGCTCCAAGTGGGAAAACTGAGTTGGCGGTGGAAGTTGGACCCCCCTCCCCTCTAGCTACGCTACTGGAATCCATTTTCATAGAAATTTCGGACCCCCTGTACCCCCCTGGCTACGCTACTGTCGGATCTCAACAATTCATAGCTCATTATTTTCAACTCATCTAAATTCATACATCATATACATTCATCATCACTTTTCTAGTCTTATTCCACAAAAAGTAAAGTGAGTGAATTGATCTTTACCAGGTGCACCCTTAATGGGTAAATTAGTTCTGAAAGGAAAATACTGTACAGGTATATAAAAATTTGATCAGTCTTAGGAGTGAAAACTTTGAGCATTTTTTGCAAAGATTTTTCCCGTATTAATTTTTATCAAACAATAATAACACAATTGATGCGCAGTAGATTAGTGTAAATTGATAGATCTAAGAACTATGATTACCATGAAAACCGCAAGCATAAGGCCCCTATTAACCATGGGACACTTTGTGTTCGGGAGCCAAAAAGCATTGAGTTAGATGGAACCCTATTAACCATCAGAAACAGTTCTCGGCGACAGAAAATGTGTCTCGCCTGTCTCCCGAGCGGGACACAGAAACTGGGCAACAAAGTGTTCGAGAAAAGTCGTGGGGCATTGGGTTATATGGGAGCTATTAGCCGTCAGACACAAAGTGTCCCATAAAAAACCGAAATTAGACCCAATGCGCATGCGTGGGTTGTGACAAGGACAGGTAGTCATCACTCTCTTGCTCCCACCCCCGCTCTTGGGCTTCAGTCACGTTCAGTTGCTACGTATCTTCACGTTGCCTGTCCATCTTTTGCGCTCACATAATGATTATCATCTGTCACTTATAGTAATGTTGTATATTTCTTAAACAGTGTTCCAGTGATTCATCAGTTAATACTAAGTTATTTTATCAGTTTATATTTAATTTTATTAGTTCATATTTAGTTATCCAGTTATAGTTTTATCAAGAGAAAATGAGTGGACAAAATCAGGCTGAAAAGATGAAAAAATTATGTACAGAAATCGAAAATAATTAAAGAATGTTTTACTGTCAGCACAGAGGTCGTCGAATAGAGTGTAATATAGTCCTTTCGTAAGTCTTGAGGATAGGCATAGGATGCTTTCAAAAGTGGCGAATTCTCTTCCTTCTCTTTTTTTAATGAAAGTTTGAGGAGAGCAATTTGGAGCGTTGTCAAAGCCATCACTGACTGAACTGACTGGGTTAAACAAGAAAGTTGTAATTTTGAACGAAATAATGCCAAAAGTTATGTGGTCAATTCGTAGAATTGATATTGAACAAACAATCGTAACGGGATCATCATAGTAAGCGGCGAAAGCTGGCGATTCACTGAGTTGTAAGTAATTTTTCCCAAACACAGGTACCACAAACAATAGGGGTCTTCCAACTCTATTGTTGGTGCTCCTATTTCAGTTTGAAGAACTCACAATAAAAATTCTATTTTTAAAATTAAGCAAGTTTCTAGTTTGGTGTATTTCATAGAATTGAATGTTCTATAACAATGACCTATTCAGTCTTGTATCTGAATGTCCTTGAAAGTTCATTATTATTTTTACGTTGCATTTAGAAATCTTGTCTAACAATCTAACATCGTTTGAGAAGACTGACATTATATTGAGTTGAGAAGACATTATACTCGTACTGTATTAGTTGGAAAACCAACTCCATTGAATAGCCTCAATATAGAACAATTTTTATTTAAAATACACAAGTGACATTGAAATGCAATATAGACTCACCCATTCTGAGTTGAGAATTAATTATATGATTTTATATTTCCAATCAGCATGTTTATTAAAGCAGTCAGCATGTTTATTCCAATCAGTTGTTTAAACAACTTGCACTTTATTCATCAAACTCCTCAATGAAACATTTGAGACTGCAGCGTTTGTTGGTAATCAGTAAATTAATTATCTCAATTATAATTTCTCACTCAACATCATACTTCAAAAACATAATTTAATGTGAAACCTTCGAAATCAAGAGAATCTGCATTACGTATCAATTTGAGTGACTTGTATCAAACATAGCTGCCAATACATTGCTCAGAGAAAGAAAAAGAAAGAGATATTTGGGAGGGAGTGAGAACAGAGGCAGCGACGAAGTGTCCTTCCCTATTAACCATGAGACACAATGTGTGCGCGACAATGTGTTCCATGGTTAATAGGGGCCTAAGGGTAAACGGTTGATGATAACGTCTCAACTCTCAAAATCTAGTTTGGAATATGCGCTTGATCGCTGCTGTTTTATCCTTAGGTTTACCTCAACTGCCAAAAAAGCCACTCTTGATCGATTTTAGGGTACAGAACAGCATGCGACCAATGCATAATGCAGTCATCATGTGTACTGTGCAGCACATGATAATCGATCAAGTGTGTATAGGGATTCTAATTCCTCGACAGAAAAAAACAGCAAATAGGTTGGTTATTCAACGACGTGATGAATTACGACCCAACTAAGCGGACAAACTCAACTAATTCGAGGTTAAATGACTGTAGTCGTATAGAATTAACAAACATGGACATTATTATTTATTTCATATTGATTCAAAAAGTATAAGCTCCAAAAATTGCATTGGGCTACAATATGTCGGACTGGATTATTAATAAAAGTAAATTAATTTTGGATTTCCAAGTTTAAAAGCTTTGAATGCTTCATACTTAGGATGTTCAAGCTTAACATAAGGATTTTGATAAGTTTGGATAAAATAGTTTGATAATAAATTCAAACGTTCGGTCAGCACTAGTTAGTTCAACTCAGTTTTCAACAATAAAAAGTCTCAACAATGATTGTGTGAAAAAGCTGAACATTTATGAATTACATAAGAACCCCTCTCAACAGACTCCTTCGGGACACCGGGTCGTGGTCGGATAACGTGAAAGGTTAGTGTTGAACAGATAATAAGGGAAACCAATATATTGCTATGAATGTTGAATTCAATCGGACAAATTCCTGATCGTTCGTGGCTTGATTGAACTGCTGTTACAAGTAACTTATTTATTGATAATTACTTCAACAAATGAGTTCGCGGCGAAAGATTTTATAGTTTTGATAGTTATAAGTTCGGTTAATCTGAGATCGGATGAGAGGGGTTCGATTGCACGAGTTCATTACATGTATGTTTCAACAGGCAGCCGTATGTTTTTTGTGGGAGTAATTTTAAAAAGGCAGAATAGCTTTCCAATTTTTTTAATGAAACATTACAGAAACTGTTTAGAATTTCTTAAAACTTTTCTTAGAACCCTGACCTTTAGTTACTTTCAATACATTGAATCTGACAGTTTTGCTCAAAGGTCTGCATTCACCAACGGTCACAACATCGCCAATCTCCACGTCTCTGCAAAACATAAAAAAGGAATTAATCAATGATTAAATAAATATTGAAATTAACAAGGTTTAGACAATGAATATCACATTTCTTTAAAAAATACGCATATAGCTTTTGTTGTGGGGAGCTAAACATAAGAATAGGATCCACTCGCCTTGGTCACATTCTGGTCACCCATCCGAAAGCAGCCCACCGTGTTTGTGATATAATCACCTATCAACCGTTTCACTGAACAGACACACCACACCTTTCTTTGAGGATAGCCTGATATATGAGACAATCTTAACCATCAAGTTTATAATGATTAAAATACAAAAAAAAAAATACTCATGACTCGAGAGAAACTACACAAGACGTTAAGCTTAGGCTAATATTATAAATATACAGACAATATTTTAATCTGTTAGCAATATTTGAACCTATATCTCTCAGAGTCACTTTGTTCATTCATTTCATTATCAGAAGACCGTCGTGACAAAATCATAGAATATATTGGGAACAAATTTTGCTACTCAAGTTGAGAAATTTCTTTGAAAGAAG
This sequence comes from Sogatella furcifera, assembly GCA_017141385.1. Lineage (NCBI taxonomy): Eukaryota > Metazoa > Arthropoda > Insecta > Hemiptera > Delphacidae > Sogatella > Sogatella furcifera. The sequence goes on from CM029546.1 coordinate 23,530,616, forward strand.
GCAGAGAATTTTAATTCAAACACACACACTAACAAAAATATGGAATGAATGTTGATGAAGGCTGTATGGGAATTTCGGATTCATATTTCAAGACTTAAGCAGTAGTTGAAAAAATTTCAAATTAATATTGAAAGTTCAAGTATACACATTCTCTAAACTCAGTCACACGAATGTCTTTCATTACTTTACATCAGAAGGCCACTTAGTTCACTGTCACAATAATGTCACTCATAATTTTATGAATCAGAGGACCGTCGTGACAGAATCATCATTACAAAACGTTTTAAGAAAAATGTGAACTACATGGAAGAGAAAGATGTCAACTACAATCAGAGTCACATATATGTCATTCATTGATCAATATCAGAAGACCGTCGTGACAAGATCATCATAGTAGATTCATCAAGTTTTAAAAGGAAACAAGGAGAAATTCATCTGATTTTCATGATTAATTTTCAAACAAAAATCATTTTTAAATACAAATTTTGTCAACTCTTCTCAGTGTCACAATAATGTCATTCACCATTCGAATCAGAAGACCGTCGTGACAAGATCATCATAGAAAAGCAGATTCCAGATATTTCAACAATGAAATTGTATGTAAATTGGAAATAAAATTCAGTCTTATTTCGATCAAAATAATTTAAAATGTATTATTATATAATAAATGAAATGTAAATTTATTATAATATAATAAATGAATTGTAAATTTTTTATAATATAATAATGTGAACTTATTTATCTATTTACAGAAAATAATAAACTTATTGGCTAAAAACACAGACTAAGGTCCAAAACGTCTTTATACCAAATTTTGATAAATAATAAGTTTAATAAGTTGAATAAATAATATCTAACAAAAATTATCTGAACTCAAGAGTCGAATGAATGCCCTTTCTTTACTTTACATAAGAAAACCTTTGTGACAAGATCATCATAGTAAAGATGTTTGAATTTATAAATCAATTGTGAAGTGGTGCAGAACATAGATATTCTAACAATTATTCTAGTTTGAGTTATACAAAATATGGTGGGGTAGGTAGGTTTTAATTGTTAAAGATTTGAAAAATTTATCAGTTATAGTGGTGCCGCGAATAGAAGAGCCTTTGGCAAGATGGCGGAGGGAAGTGAGAGTGTAACTACGCATGCGCAGAACTATAACTTCTGGGGGAATATCAAGTCAGCCAACCTAACGCTTTTACACTAAATTATAGTTCCGAAAGGCTGAATCAACAAAGCACACATTGCAACTGCCAATATGATTTTGTAGTCTTCGCCATGACCTACCGTACATAATCTACAGAACAGGGCCGTGTCTCATAAATCAGCTGACTACAAAAACATTCCCTCTAGACATTTTTTATAATTATGTACTGAGCTTTACGGTAACCTCAAATAGGTAGATTGTTAGCAGTTTGTTGGAATATTGAATGATTTTGAAACAAGCATAATATGAATAAATGTATGAATGAATATTAGTACCTAGCCTATTATTATGGTCTACTGCAAATGGCAAATATATTTTTATTTAATTTCAATCCTTTCCCAGTTTGTTTTCATAACAATCTGTTGGCCATGAGCGGTGTTTAGCCACAAAAACTAAACATGAATGTTTACAAATCAAAGTATAATTTTCACCACCAGAGAGCACAGACCCCGCACAGAAGTACCATACTGTAATAATATCATGAAATATTGTGTTTCAGGGAAATCATAATCATATTGATTCCACAAATAGAAATATATTTAATTCAAGAATATATTATATATTTTATTAATAAATATATTTAATAATATTTTAATTGTGACAGATGGTGAGAGTAGACCAATTTTCATTTGGACTGCTGGCAGCAGTGAATGGCATCCATGTTGCCAAAGGGTCTTCTGTTCACGGCTCCACTATAAATGGCGGCCATGAGCAGCGATGAACTAATGTAGCCAATTTTTGAAGTTTTCAACCCTATTTTGGCACAGTGCGATTGGTAGGGCCTGGATGTCTTCTCTGAATTTCTCTCTCAGTTCTTCTAAGGTGAGTAGACAAGATTTGAAAATTTTATGATAGTCCCATAGAAAAAATCGCATACACTTCGCATCGGCTGAGCGTACCAACCAACTCACGTCTCCCCTCAGTGAGAATTGCCCTGTCAACAATTCTTTCAACACATCCATTGAAATGCACGCTGTATGGGCTGCAGCCCCATCCAACTGAAATCATATTTCCCCCAAGTCTTGTTCCTCAGCAAGTTCTTCCTGGGGCGCAGAAACGTTTGTAACATTGTAAAAACGCTTGGAGTTGATAGTGACGATGATGACAACATGAGGAGGGATGTGAGGTGGCCAGTACGCTCACCCGATGCAAAGTGTATGCGATTTTTTCTATGGAACTACCTTAAAGATAAATTTTACAAACCTTGCCTTCACACCTTGGAAGAATTGAAAGAGAAATTCAGAGAAGAAATCCAAACGTACCCTACCAATCGCACTGTACCAAAATGAGTTTGAAAACTTAAAAAATTGGCTACATCAGTGTATCGCTGCTGATGACCGCCATTTAACTAATAAATTTTTCAAATATATCAACAATAAAAACTATATTTCACACTGAATTGAATGAGCCGAACAATCTTTTCCCCAAGTTGTTCATTTAATTTGTTATAACCATTCTAAACTCGTCAGTCCGCTCTGCCCCACTCTGTACAAATACTCTACTCAGGTATCACAGAAATGTCAAACATTATTATTTTTCATCAGAAGACATTTGTGACTTGTAGAGTTGACTCAATAGATTTTAGCAGAGTATTTCAATGTTAGCTTTGCGACTTTGGTCGCGGATTTTGAAAAATAAGGTATGGTGTTCGAAAAATATTCACTTAGCTCAGTGTCACAATAATGTCACTCATAATTTTATGAATCAGAAGACCGTCGTGACAGAATCATCATTACAAAGCGATATAAGAAAAATGTGAACTACATGGAAGAGAAAGATGTCAACTACAATCAGAGTCACATATATGTCATTCATTGATCAATATCAGAAGACCGTCGTGACAAGATCATCATAGTAGATTCATCAAGTTTTAAAAGGAGCCAAGGAGAAATTTATCAACTTTTCATTATTAATTTTCAAACAAAATCATTTTTAAAGACAACTCTTCTCAGTGTCACAATAATGTCATTCACCATTTGAATCAGAAGACCGTCGTGACAAGATCATCATTGAAAAGCAGATTCCAATAATTTTAACAATATAATTGTATGTAAATTGGAGATAAAATTTACGGTTATAATCAAGTTATAATAAAATCTAGTACAAAATCACTTGAATTGATATAGGATTTACTTTATCAAGTTAGGTTTACAAACTCTGGATTAGAACATATCTTTCAAGCTCAGATTGTAAAATAATTACCGAAAGTAAACATTGTTTTTATGAAGAAGTATTAATGAATGGCATTATTTGATTCGAAATTGATTACTAGTAAGCTATATGCTATATACAGAGGCTATTTACCTGAAACATGGCGACAGATGGACGGACATATTTCTATGCCTCTTCTCGAAACGATTATATTTTCTGATGTAATGCAGATAATCTCGGCGGATGACAATGGTTCTTTGCATTTTCATCTTCTGAACAACGCCAGTCAATATGCGTCCTCTGATTGACACGTTGCCGGTGAACGGGCATTTCTTGTCAATGTAAGTTCCATCGATAGCCTGAAAATGGAATGAAAATTATTCATACCTTATTACCGCCAGGATATATAAAGATTGAATTACAGTTATTCGACAGTTCCCATGAGAAAAATTCTTAAGCCGCGTATCGACAGTCCGAGACATGTGCCACGAATGCCTCGCAGTACAGTCTGGCGACGCAAAAAAAGTATAAACTCATGGCTGAGGCATGTGTGAATATAATCTGCAATAATCAAAAATAATTATAATTATAGTATAGTATATAATTATAATAAAAAATCTGCATTTTTTGTAACCAAAAATGCGAGCACGCGAACAAATTGACTAGCGCCATCAAGCGGGAGACAAAGCAACTAAGCTCTGACAATTGATAATTTGGAATTTGGAGATTATTTTGTGCCCAATTAGTAGATAAAAATTCAAGGCAATGCTTATTATTGCCTATTAGAACCTTCTGCACCCAAATAGAATTCTCAATCACAAAAATGCATAGGAATGGGGTACAATTTTGAGGTTAGTTTGTAGAATTGTTCGTTGTGCGTTGCGAGGCAACAGGCACTGCTCGCTGCGAATTGTGTGCAGCGTTTGTGTAGCACATGCCTCGGACTGTCGATAAGTTGTAGATAGTACGCGATACTAGTAGTAGTACTCTTTTTTTTGTGTCAACAGACTGTACAGCGAGGCATTCGTAGCACATGCCTCGGACTGTCGATACGCAGCTTTACATTCCATTATGTGATCATCTATAAGTTTTTATATCATAATAAATTTAAAAGCAGTAGCTAATTGAATTAGAAAAGCCCTCAGTATGAGATTTTAGTCTACAGTCATAAGATTATACTATCATTAGATTTTAGTAAACTTATACAGAATGAGATTTTAGCCTTGATTCATGATCCACAGTGATGCAGATGGTTTTTCTTCAGTCCAGTATGAACATCAAGACAAATCTGTTAATCAATCAAGAACATCAAGACATATCTGTTAATATCAATAAGCGAAAATAATAGTATTCAAGATACTATTTTTTTCTATTTCATACGTACTGTATTTCGAACCAAAGTGTATCCAATTACAAAATTTTGACTTACATTCAAGTAAAATTTTAGAATAAATAATTTACTGATTTGATCATAATTATATGACTCCAATCTTAACATTAAAAATGACAAAGATGAAGGATGAAGGATAATATATCCAAAGGCAAATTATTCATCATAAGATTAAATTCTCATCAATTTCCCATAGGAGAGACAGAACTTATACTATGGATACTGAAACTTACATGTTCTATAAGAATTATTTTTAATAACACTCTTTTGTATAATAACTATTTCCCATTGAGCATCCCATAAGTGAAAAATTATCTCTATTGAAATATATAACCCAATGTTAGTATTACCAAGTCCCAAATGGTGGAATGTACTTTATTATTTACATGACCACTAGATAAAATAAGAGTATTGAAGTCAGTCCCAAATCCAAGTACTTAAATTCTATATGCAATTTAGGGGAGTGGTTGAGGGTTAACATTCTTATGAAAGCAGAAGACCATTGGATAGTGAGAGATAGATCTAGAACACAGGGTGATTCTAATAGTAAAAATTGAAAAATGTCCTATAAGAGGGTGTCCAAAAATAATTAGTTATCAAGATAATGATGGCAAATGTTATCACAGTTTTATTCCGATTTATATAGTTTGTGGCGGTCTCATGAGAACACTAAAAACCACCATAAAATTATAAATTTGCAATCTTCCGCCATCATTACTTCGGCAACGAGGCCTTTCAGGGCACCTTTTGTAGGAGCTTTCTCTTTGATTTTTACTAGTATTATAAGCTCCCGGATTGACAATAACTTGAAACGAATCACTCTTCAAGTTTTAAAGGCAAAATTAAAACTTAATTGAGCTCAGACTTTAGAAACAAGATAATAGGCCGCAACTATATTCTGTGTTTATCCTCGCGTATTGAGAACTCTCCAAAAATAGATTCAATACCATTTACAATTTGATCTGACTTATCCTTTCCATTAGTTATTAAAACATATATTCAACTTTTGTCCAATACATTAAACCACAATGATGAGGAAGTATTTCAAACATGCAAGATAGGTTACATGAGAAATGAGAGCCGAATTGTTGAGCAGAATCAATAAAATACTAGAAACTGAAAACAGACTGTAAATTGATGCGTGAAATATGCAACAGTTCAATTTGTAGATTGTTGAAATGATAGAATTTCAAAGACCATTAGATAAATAAATTGTTTGATCTTGGAAGTTTGATAAAAAATGAATTGACTTAAGCTGATCTTGAAGGTTAAACAGTTATTAATCAGAAATAATATCCAGAACTACTGGAATTGATCCCATCTACTGAACCAAGTATTATCTATTGATAATACTCAACAATCAAGTATTGAAATGGGATTGAACATTAATTCAAAGCAATATGACAATAATTCAGGCAAGAGAAACCAAAGAATAAAATATACAAGATGAGAAATTAATGAAAATGCAGCCTGAAATTCGAGTGAAATTAATTAATTAATCCCAAGTTAGTTGCCATGCACACTTAAGATTAATGTTAGTGTCGACCACCTCATTGGATTCGCCCACCGCTGCCACCAACCACCGACCAACTGCAACCTTGTGACCCACTGTAAGTAAATTTAAAGCTAACAAACCTCTCTGGGCGTCTTAAAGCCAAGACCAACATTTCTGGATCTCCTGAGCGGCTTCTTTTTTGCGGACGCCTTTCTGCAGGTAAACAGATGAGGCTGCTTCTGATAGGCTTTCTCGGTCTACGTTTAAAAAAACAAAATTGATTAGTTCAATTCGACACAACAACACACATACCTCACGAGGGGTTTTAAAACCCAAACCAATGTTTCGTGTGTAACGAAGCGATTTTCTTTTCTTTGCTCCAAGGCCCTTCTTCCTGTTAAGGAAGATAGTTGGCTGTCTTTGAAATGAACGTTCAGTCTGAAATCAATTTGAGACAGTTAGACATGCGTGTAACTCAACATACAAGTCCTAGGTGGCTATTCCTTCAAATGAAAATTGTAATTATGCAAGTTACAGTAATTTTAGGTAATCTAAGACACTAAAATTCGTGTTCAACCAATCAAACAGGTCCAAATGGTCATTCAGATGCATATTTATTCCATTATTCAATACCATAACTGGTATTACTCCACTGGTAAAATATCTGTTTTTGGGAAAGAACAATTTTCAAGACAGACAGCAGCATTAATTTGACTGAAAGTATTATAGATAAAATGAAGTTATGAAGGGTAAAAGTGTAGTTTACCTGCCACCCTACCTACATTCAAAATTTTGGTTGCAATAGATTAAATATGTTATTCTGATGACAAAATTAAAAAAATTTTAGTGGGCCGCCACTAGCCCGTCATCAATTTTTTTAAAAAATTGATTCAATTTTTCCTAACCTCACTTTGTACGATGAGCTTTACACGCTTCAAAATTGTTCTATTCATCTATTTACAATTTTATTAGCCCAAAGTGATCACGCCAATATAACCTACGCTAGATAGGTTACCAGTTCTGAGAGTTATCTGACCTTTGCTAGATAGGTTAGAAGAGTGGCGGTGTCAATGTTGTGGTACGGTATGGTATGTCGTATGTGGCCTCCCTGAAAGAGTGCTCCAGGGAGTTCCCTATACTGGAAGCTGATAAAACTGTGAATAGAGTGATTTTAGCTAGGAAGTAAATAAAGCTTATAATACAAAGTAAGGTTAGGAAAAATTGAATCATTCAAAAAAAGCAACAACTAATTTTTGCTAGAGAGCTAGCAACGGCTTCTTTTCTCATTTTGTCATCAGAATAACATACTTATTCGATTGCAATAAAACAATTTTGACTCTAGGATAGGTGGCAGGTAAACTAAACTCTAGCCGTTATAAAGTCAAACATATCAACAGCTTATTTCTCGGTAATTGAGTAAGCTCTAGTTGCCATAAATATTAGTGAGTTTGAAATTTGAATAATAATGTGGTGATCAAGTAAGATTGATCACTGATTACTGTTCAAGATTAGTCGGGCTGTCATGAAAAAATGTGTCATCTTGACTTATTGTTTACATTGCCTTACAAAATCATATTCAAGCGTCCAACACTAATGAACTAATGTGAAAAACTCAAACATCAATATTCAAAGGCTATTTAGAATTACTGTAATCATTGGAAGAAAACAGAATTCGAACAATTTTTTAAATGTTAGAACGGCACTAGGCCTCATTAGGCGGTATGAAATTTTCTACTTCGATTGAAACAGCCAATATTCAGATGATTTTATTTCAACTCTAGAATGAGCATATACTAATATTCAGAGTTGAGACAGCACATCATGTTTCAATAAGTAAAAAATTCTGGGAACCAAGTTCATTAGGCACGGGCACATGGTGAAAAATTGAGGCTATGTACAATCTTCAATACAATTATAAACATACTTCGCAAAATCACGAGTGAATAAATTCAATTATATATTGGACATTTTGGTTTTAGACGATCCGATTAAGTGTAATAAATACATAGGTTGAATATCTATGAAATAAATAAAATTTTAACTTTACCTGATCCGCCATCGTGTACGACTTCTCCAAACAGCAACTCGTCAAAAAGGATCTTCTTGAGTATCAGTATGACCAACAACTAAGTAATATGTATCGATTTGATACCTTCTGTCAGAAAATATCATCTCAAATAGTATTTTATTACTAAATAAATAATTAACCCTTACTTAAAAGTGTTCGATCATATTATTATATTTTTTTATAATTTTCATATTTATATGGCGCCATATTGGATTGGTGGGAAATACAAAGGTTCAGATTTCAGTACTTCTACCCAAGTTATGTGAAATACAAACAGTATTATTATTTTCTATTACAATATTTTCTCTTGAAAAAATATATTATTTCTATAAGAATATTTATTAATTTTCTATGGCGATTCATAAAAGAGCAAGGTTGATTTTCATTCGAATGGACCACAACAAAGCGCAGAAAAATGTTTCTAACAAGAATTTTTTCTGGAAAGCGACTATTTCAATTATATAGTTTAATTATTATTTATTACTTTACCAATAAGTTATAATTATGAGTACCTACAATAATTTACTTCACTTCTATAACGAAATAATTTATACATTTCTATAACATAAACCCCCTATAATGAGTGCAAAAATACCCCGTTTTGGGAAAAACATATATGGTAACGGTACGGTACACGGTGGTATATGAGGCTTGGTATGATTTATTATTTCTTTCTTATTCTGATTCCAACAATATACCATAACAATACGATAGTCAAAGTTCCTGGCAGAAGGAGGCTGCAACGGTAAACATTCTACTTGTTGGCCCTCCTCCGACATCAAAGGGTAATTTTTTACAAGGGTTCCTTAAACAGAGTGATTCAAAAAGGACTTTACAAGTTTGAAAATTAACATAAATCTTATTAAACAAGGTAAAGAGCTGGTTTTGGTGTTGTTTTGAAGGAAACACTTCAATTAAGTTTTGACTCGCTTAAGTTAGTCCACTAGCTAGGGCCTGGTCGCGCTTATCCAGTCCTTGATGATCGCTTTCCAAATCAGTGGATTGGACGTAATGCGCCAATTGCATGGCCCCCGTTCCCCAGACCTAAATAACGCTGGATTTTTTTGTGAGGTTTCATAGAAGATAAATCCTTTGCCAGGCACTCTATCTTAAGTTGAGCAACGATTTGCGCTGCTGATGAGCAAGTTACACCTGTAATGCTAGTAAGAGTCTGGGAAGAAATCGACTATCGATGGGATGTCTGCAGGATAACCAACGGGAGTCACATAGAACATCTTTAGTTTAAGGTAAACAAAATTAAGTATTTTCCTTCTAAAACAGCACCAAAACCAGCTCTGTACCTTGTTCAATAAGATTTATATATGAATTTTCAAAATTGTAAAGTACTTTTTTAATTACCCTAGATATAGGTAGGTAGTATTTGTATAAATGAAGATATTAAAGTAATCGAACTTCTATTATCTAGAGAATGTAATTTTCTACAATTTATGTCATTAGGCTACTTTCTCTCATCGCTATTCTCTCAAATTCAAATTAATTTATTGCATGAATAAAAAACCAACAATAGAATATACAGGGTTTTTCAGGAGGAATGTGCAATACTTCTCAGGCTGATTCCTTACACCAAGTAGACAAAAAAGTTCCATTGGACCAACCCCCAAAAACGCTTTCTTACCGAGATAACAATGGCGGAAAATTGAGATTTTTCAAAATATATTAATTTTTCTAATTTTTTAGAGGCTTCAGTAAGGTTCTAAAATAATCAATTCCTATGTAAAATTAGCTGAGGAATTCAATGGAACAATAACCATTTTTCAACAATAAGGGATATAACTGGATAAGGAATAATAAATTTGTATTTTTTATTAATGGAAGTTGAAGAGAGTCGGATTCTCAAGAAAAAGTTATATGGCAGCGATTGTGTAAATCTTACCCAAATCTCAGAAATAGCGACCAAAAATCGCAAAATTCGACAAAACATAGCACAAGTGATAAATTTGTATTAAGTAGCGATTTTGCGATTTTTGATCGCTATTTTTGAGATTTAGGTAAGATTTACACTATCGCTGCCATTTAACTTTTTCCTTAGAATCCGACTCTCTTCAAATTCCATTGATAAAAAATACAAATTTATGACTCCTTATCCAGTTATAACCCTTATTGTTGAAAAATGGCGTTTTTAAGCATATTTATCCAATTATCTCAATAACCGTTGAAGTTACAAACGTTAAACTGGTTCCATTAAATTTCGCTGCTAATTTTACATGGGAATTGATTATTTTAGAACCTTACTAAAGCCTCTAAAAAATTAGAAAAATTAATATATTTTGAAAAATTTCAATTTTCCGCCATTGTTATCTCGGTAACAAAGCGTTTTTGGGGGTTGGTCCCATAGAACTTTTTTGTCTACTTGGTATAAGGAATCAGCCTGAGAACCCAGGCAGGATTTTTAACATGTGACAAGCTTGTCACAAGGAAACTCCCTCAAACCTTCACACTTGTTACATGTCTTGAGTGGCAAGGAACAACACTTACGGAAGGCTAGTGACAAGTTGCCTAGTTGACCCTCGGAATACATTGTGACAAGTCTTTATCAGAAGACTTGTGACACACCATTCCTACCAAGCCTGTGACACACCATTTGTAGCAGACTTGTGACACACCATTCCTAGCAAGCCTGTGACACACTATTTGTAGCAGGCCTGTGACACACTCATCCTGGTAAACTGATGGATAACTTGAACTTAATTTAAATTAACCTATATATAAGTTGTATTATTCAGTATAGAATATGAAATTTTCAGTATGAATATGAATGTGAGTTATGAAATTATATAATTTCATTTATTCTATACCATATAGCACAAGACTTTGTATTATTATAACGGTATGGTAAATATATTATAATATTTGTCTGTACTTTCTTTCAAAATAATGCCAATAACTTTTCAATTAAAAATTTTTGTACAATAGCATAAAAACCTAATTAATATTAGAAGTCATCATTTCTATTGAGTATAGTTGTTCACACCAAAAGTGGCGAATGAATCAGGTGCAAAAAAGAAGCAAAATATACTCACACGTTTGTTTTGTATATGCATACTTAGAATAGGAATATTACATGAGACTCATACACAAATCAATGTTCAAGTACCATTCCTGAAATTTTGTTCATATCCTATATTACTCTCCATTTTCTCTCATTCTTATAAGTGATTATAAAAAACTCTATCATGAACAATGTTTAAAGAAGTCTAATCGAGAAGCAGCAGTGAACAAGTTTTACAGGTATCTAGTATATTATCATTACTCTCCATTTTCTCTCATTCTTATAAGTGATTATAAAAAACTCTATCATGAACAATGTTTAAAGAAGTCTAATCGAGAAGCAGCAGTGAATAAGTTTTACAGGTAATTAGTATATTATCATATACACATGATTTGCAAACCGCCAATTTTGTTGTCACTACCAATTATACAAAGAAAAATATTTCTGAATAATTCTTCTTTGTTCTGGTTGAGACAATACTACAGTACTTTGAATGGACATTCAAATATACTGCTTTGAGGAGTAAGTAATTGTAAGCTTGGTAAACATCATATTATTTTAATAAATTAATTTTTTACATTAATAAATAAAACACGTCATATACTCTACAAAAAGGCCATAAAGTTTATCATCCTTGGATGTTGTCCTGGTTCTCCATTGTATCTAGATGTCTTCTCCCTGCCTGAAATAAAAAAATTCATATTTAATTAACAGTACAATAATTTTTTAATTCAAAGGTACAATTCCCAAGCAGTAGCTCGAGCCGCGCGGCTTGAGCAGTCTGGCTTTAGCTGCACTGCTCTACCCATCTCAACTCTATCCACATAACTACATTATAAATTTTAACTTTTTTTAGGGCTACTCATTTTCAAGTGAATTTAACAATTTATTGATTTATTATATATTAGTAGACCTAAAACAAAGTGAACATTTATAATGTAGTTATGTGAATAGAGTTGTGGTGGCTAGAGCAGCACAGCTAGAGTCGAGCAGTTCAGCAGCACATTTAGAGCCAGGCAGCTTGAGCTACCGCTTTGGAATTGTGATAAGCATTAGGCCGGTATTACACAATAATGGTTCTATTATCATATGGAAAGAGATGAAAATACAAGATAATATTTTCATTTCATTCCATATTACTTACGTAATATTACTATACTTATAATTCCATATTAATACAAGATAATATTTTCATTCCATTCCATATTATTGCATAGATGATGATATAGAACTTTATTATCATTTAGGCTAATACTGACCTTTGAAACCTATCAAATTGAAATAGCTAGAGAATTATGTAATATCCATGTATGCTTGCATAATATGCATGTATGTAGGCCTATACACATTAGGCTACATAAGCCAAAGTAAAATGTTTTTAATTACCTCTTCTGTATTTGAGGTCCGGTTTGCTGAAGCCAGGTCTTCACAGTATTTTTCAAAGAGTCGTCTGTTGCTTCTCTGTACCTCTTCCTTACAGCATCTGAAGAAAAGAAAATGAATAAAATAGATTTTATCCAAGGATTTGAGGAAGGATATCAGTGAATCAATAAATATATTGCTTTGCTACTGAATTCCTTCCAATAGATTCAGAAACATTCTTAATATATTATTAAATTCATTAAATTTTCAATCATCGGTTGCCCGTCTAAATTTGATACAATGAATAAATATAGCTATATTTAATTGCAACACAATTTAATAATTTCAAGTGTAGTAGAAAAATTGAGGAGCGGCTCAAGTGTAATTTTGGAAAGCTCTGGTACGTTCAACTAGATCTTGTAGATTATTGCTCAAATTAGAAAATCTTATTCGAATCACACCATTTAATTGTAAGCATGTGGGAAACTGTAGCTTAAGCAATGACTTGAACTAGAATTATCAGATGCGCATGCATAGTTGCACTCTTGCTTTATGCTGCCATATTGATAGAATGTCTTCTCAGTCTGAGAAAAGAGAAAAGCTACTGTCTACATTAACACATGCAAAAACAAAACAAAGGTATCGTAACTTAGATGAGTTTTTTCTGGTTTCTATCTTAGAGGGGGGGAGCCCACTCGGCTCATGAGGGGGCGCTCCATGGCATAGTTACGCCACTGTGTAAGAGTTAGGACTTTTGGCGGAACACTTTCTATATTCTGGTTATTGATGAGGAAAAAATTAGCTTCATATTCTCTCCCAAATGTATTATTTCCAAACGATATTCTTCAAATGGACGAGTTTTAACATGCAATATGGTGTTTATCGCATATTATCAAACTTTTACCCCCCTTAGATTTTATTAAAATATCAACTATTATACATAGAAATGTAGGTTTTAAAAAGCTCTACAAGTTTTATATGGGACGTTTTTCAGCAGAACAATCTTGTAAACTTTTACTTGTGAAATAATAGAAATTTTAGACAGAAATTAAGGGGCTTCCTTCATTCTTCGATTTATAACTTTTCAACCACAAAAGCTAGAGTATAATGGTACCGACATGAAATGAAGAAAATTCTATTCTCTATTTGATGAAAAAACATTTGACTTCTTATCTTCAATGGTTGCTGAGATACATTCAATTTAAGACACCATTGCAAATGAAAACTTTGAGCGGGTGCTGGGGGAAGCAAGAGGGGTATGGGTCAGGACTTTTGGCAGAACACTTGTCTATTTGATGGTAATCGATGAGAAAAATTTTTTTCCTCTAAAAAACACTCATTGACTGGACTATGAGTATTCTGATGAGGAATGATCCATATGGACTTCCAGACACCAGCTTTAATAATAGTTATTACTTTGAATGTATATTTTAGCATCAAAATATCGACAATAACCACCTATAGCTGAATTTGGAGGAATTCCATTCTTGGAAAAGTTATTGTTAAACTTCCAAAAATAGTTCAAATATCAATATTTATACATTATTTGAACTCTACTTCACAACTTTTAGAGTGAGGGGGAAGTGGATTTATTGTTACTTTATGAGTTACATCACATTTAACAGCAGTTGGGATAATTTTTTTCTGGAATTTCTTTCAAAAATGGAGGTCTTAATCGAATGTAACAAATTTTCTATTGGACCGATCTACGTTTTATTTTTTTAATCGACGCAGATTTTAGTCCTCTTTAATTTCTATCCAGAGCATTTTGCTCAAGGATTAACCGTTTTCGAGTTTTAAGCGAAAAACTAAAAAAATTGTACCTTCTAAAACCCCCTTTCCTCCCACCCAATGCTCACCCCCCAGGTCCGGGGAATAAAGCTCCTGAAAGTTTGAATAATTAGGTTTCAAAAATGTAAAATTGAAAATGTAGGCGCAAAAACTATATTTTTGTACACAAGAGACAAAAATTATGTAATTGCATTTTATCATACAAAAACTCCATCAAATTGGTAGCCTACCGGTACTGATATTTAAACCATAGTTTATTGGTCAACTAAGTTGAATCTTGTAGCCCTGGCCGAAATTTGGTAAAGCTTAAGTCTTTTTTATAAGGAATTAAACCGAAAACTTCTTAAAACCGGGTTCAAAATATGCATTAATAAATAGTTGACTCAAATGGATTACAAAAATAACTAGTTTAAGCCAAATTCCGTCACTCTATGACGATATTTGGAAAATGTGAATAATCATGAGCTTAATTTCAGACACCCATTTTTAATTTCTTTTGGATCATTGATATCCAATTTCCGATAATTAAAATTGATAGAAAATATATATTCAAAATTTTAATGACATAATAATACAGAAAGATTCGATTTCATACATTAAAGATTAAAGCTGAAGTTGTTAAATTTGGTACTGCCGGTAGGCTACATTTTTTCAAACTGTTTTGTTTGTAATTTTTATTTTTGGGTGGAATTAGCTAGTTTTTCTGGCCTACTGTTAAGGAACCGACCAATAACGGAAAAATAGAACCATGGAAAAAAGTACTCTTAATATTCATGGTTGAAGTTGAAAGTGTCCGATGTTTAGGGGTGATCCATAACCATCTATCAATTCTCAGACCTTAATGTACCTATCGATTGTATGGAAAATGGCGGACGTAATTGCCCTACTCCAATTTCATGATTTCATAGCGTTTTGGTTATGTAGACAAAAAATCATATGTTTTATTATAAAATAATTTTTGGAACATTTCATAAGCAGGCCTACTGAATGTTTACTAAGTTGACAATGGATTACACTCACGATTCGTCTTGTTTTATGTTAAAAAATATGGCATATTTTATTGTGAATTTGATAATTTATTACAAATGGGTCGTCTGTGTTGTGTTTATGATTGTGTATATCCAAGTATGGTAATTCAATTCATATTTCTATTTTCACGTTTCCTGAAAACAAACTCTCAATGGAGAGGGTTTCATTAAAATTTTGAAGTGGAAGTTTTTCGATTTTTAGTTTGTATTAATCATTTTGAAGACCGTTTTATTATCAAGAAAGACGTTTTTCTTGTCATAGACGATTAACTAATTGGAGTGCTACGAGAAAAACATTGGAGTGCCAAGGGAAGTGATGCATTTCCTTCAATTCCAACAAACTAGCTATTTCAACAAACTAGGCTCCTATGTGCTTTTTGTAAAAGTGAAAGACAATAATATTAATGAAATCAGTGATCTGCCTTGTGTACCAGTTAGCTTCAAAATATCAAATGATTAGGTTACGAACAGTGCTTAATTTGTGACTATAGCCTACAATATACGGTAGGCCTACAACGCCAGACTAATTATATTTTTTCTCAAAGTTTAGATCTGAGATATGTAAAGCAATGGTAAAAATACACAGCTAAAAGCTTGAATAACACTCTAAAAACAAGTTTTGAGGAGTTGAAATTACATTTTTTGGATAGATACTGGAGTGTGAAGAAGTAAATAAGATGTCTCAAACTTGCAAGCCAAAGGAAAAGAAACTGAAAATATTGGGGGAAAGGTTCAGAGACGGAAGAAAGTTGAAATGAGCAGCAAGTGAAGTAGGCTACAAACATGTTGGAAAAAACAGATTGGAATTTGAGTGTCTTGAATTTCTATTTTTCACATTGAATAATAAATCAGATTCTAGTTTGAAGTTCATCATATTGTAATGATTATTATTTTTGTATTGGATATTTATTATATTGTAAGATCATAATGATTAACTATGAAAAATATGCTATTTCTGTCTTATTACTTCTAAAGAATAGCAGCTTGAACTAACTATTGCTATTACACTTGGCTAGGCCCATATTGCCGCCATCTTGTTTTGTACATTAAGGTCTGAGAATTGATAGATGGTTATGGGTGATCAATAATGGGGCATTCTAATTAGCCTATTCTAATTTGCCTATAACTTATACTTTGAATAGAAGACACTACCTACCGTACCTAATTCCTTAGCATAATCACTAAGATCACTAACAAATTGACAACTGCTGGTAAAGGATTAACTTAGGTAGGCTACTACAAAAATACCCTCAATAATGAGCAAACAAGATATAACTCAACTATGCTACACTAATTAATTTCAATAAGAAAGGATAATCTCTTACAATTTTACAAGAATGTAAAGTTATGATCAAGATTCTTTGATTCTTAATATCATTTTAGATTCAAAGATTCTTTATTCTATGGTAGCCCACCTGACTTTCAACATAATATTCAATTATTTAAATTTTGGAATAAAATTTCACGGAAATGCCTGTTGTTTCTCTAATACATTTTATAGCTTATAACTCAAGTTAATTTCAATGAATAAAGTTAGTATGAATTAGACTAAATAATTTTAGGTTATAACATGGTTCACATGCTTTCAATAAGGTTAGAAGTTAGGACTAGAACTAAATAATAGAATAAAATCTCAATTTCAAAGAACTAATATCTCAATGATTCACAAAAATTGAATATTTTAGGCTTACCTGGTAAGATTTTACAATCAAGTTCTTGACACTCGACTGGACTAGATGCTAGATCACACTGACCAACTGGACTATAAATGCACCAACCAAAAATTAATATCAACCTCTCTTCACAAACTTGAAAACGAGACTGGCAGTCGGGGACCTTCGACTTTTATACCACCCCAACCCTTCAACATCGAGAAGTGACTGCAGCGCTACTTGTGGCGATAACAGTAAACAAGGGTAATAGGGTATTACCTCTAAGTCATTCTCAGACTGGTAAAACGTTTGTGGAAAAAACCCTGTTAAGGGGAACGTTGTCACAATGTTGGTATTGGAAAGTCAACAGCACACTTCTTAAGATAAGCAATCCAAAAGTATGTGACAGACGACCCAATGGCACACTTTTAGAGGAATCCTTGCCTCTTGTGATTGTCAAATTTAGTTTGCAAAGTTTTTTCCTCAAGCAAAACGGTAAGGCTTACGGTAAGCATCACTGTTACCTGGGAAGTATTGCACATTCCTCCTGAAACACCCTGTATATCACACATTTGTAAAGATTTCAACATAATTTAGTCACTGACAACTGAAGTAGATATTACATAGACAATATGAACAAATAAAAAAAACAAAACAGTCTTTTAACAAAAAAAAAAATTGTGAAGAAAAGAAATATCATGCTTCTCCTCCACGAAGGCTAAAGCCTGTGTGTGGAGAGGAGTCTGGTGTTTATTACGAAATTATGGTAATTTGTAGCCTAAGATAAGGATAGCCTGTAAAAAAATTACAATAACTAGTACCTGAGGTATAATAAACAAGTCGACTAGAGTAGTTGAAATTAATATTTCAGAGAATAGTGAAATAAATGAATACTTAGTAGCTTTGAAAAGTTAAATAATTCAATTAAAAGTAAAATAGCTACACACATTAGATAAACTATAGTAGCATACATTAATGTTTCAAAGGAATAAAAAAAAAACAAATGAAGAATAGCTTGAAAAAAAATCAAATCATTATGAATGAGATATATAATATTTGAAGAGAATATCACGATACGTAATTAATTAAATTAGTAAAAATAATCAAGTACGTCTTGATATATTTTTATATGAATATGAATTAATATTTGATAAATAGGCTATATTGTATATTTGTATAATATTTATATCTATTTTATATATAATTATATTTTAAAAATTATAAGCGATTTGCTTTGGGTAGAATTGTGAAAAAACTGAAACTGTTTATTAGTGAACTTGAAATGATGAAATAGTAGCGCACAATGAAAAAATTAAATTGAGAGAACATTGAAACAACACAATGAAGAACTAGTGATCATGAGAAAATTATAATAGTAAATTAGCATGAAAAATATTGAAGTATTAATATAAATTGAAACAGACTTCTAGATAATAAGTTCAATACTATTGATAGTTCGAATGGATTATCAATTCTATATTTTCCCTTCCTATCTCCCTTAACCATATTTTAATGTATTTTTTATACATATAAGGTGTACAGTTGTAAAAATTACGGAGGATGGTCGGCATATTTCTGTATAAAATATGTGCAATGTAATGGGTGTTTGTTGTTGAGTGAGTTTTTATAAGACTCGGAATTTCAATGCCTAATGAATATGCTGAGCGTGTTATGCGATTGTGAGATATTTTTTTGAACATATTGTCACTGTTAATACGAATGTAAATAAGTAAGCACCTGACATACAATTGTCGAATATCTAGAACATTAAACTCATTATTATCATATATTTCATTTGTTGGTGTGCGAATGGATTTATTAAGAGCTGGTTTAATTATACGTTTCTGTGTAATGACCAGAGGCTTTAGTATTGATTTGTACGCCCCTCCAAAAGCTAAAATTCCGGCAGTTATCACAGATTGAACGTAAGCAAAATATACTTTTCTCAAATCATCGTTTGTTAGGAATTGGCGCATGTTTAGGTACATGTAAATTGATCTTCGAATTTTGTTTTTCAATTGGTTTATGTGTTCTGACCATTTAAATTTATCATCCACTATAACGCCCAAATATTTATAATTATGAACTGACACGCTCAATGCACTCGCAACGACAATCAATATTGTTATGGAATTCAATAGTGTCTGACGACCTTGAGATAGTAGGACGACAAGGATGGACAAGGTGGGGATGGGGAGGCTTTGTGTCAACAAACAAGCGCATTGTTGTGTAAACAAAAGACTCATCCAGAACGTTCTCGAAGTAATAATGCCAGAACCTTCTAGCATTCTCTTGTTTATTCTCAGAAGCCTATATATTCGGAATGTTTGGGTTTACCAGTTCAGTTGTACTTTAACAATCAAATGAGTGTGTGTCAGTTCTGTGTCAGTTGTATTGTGTGATAGACAAGCCGGACGTTGTATATAGACACTCTATAGTTATATTCATTCTGTCAGTTCTTATTTCTTCTAGTGTAACGTGATAAAGACTGTTAATCATTTCGTAATTCAGTGCAGTGTTAATCTTAGTAGAATTTGTATTGTGAAACGTTATAAACTCTTGTGCTATCTTCTGTTCCGTTATAGTTTATCTTTTTCTAGTGTGTTATAGTAGTGTAATTAATAAAGTTAATCAGTATAAATTGCCTCAAGTCTTTTATTATAGTGGAAACCCGTAACAATTGGTGTCAGAAGTTTGGATGTAGCTATTGATTGAGGCAATTCTATAAACTGGTACCGTTGTGAAGTGAACTATTATTTTCAATTGATTTAACCGTTATCTTTGTGTGTGAACTTTATTTTCACTTTATCTTCAAGTGAATGAACTGTGATCTTCAAGTGTGAACATCTTGTGTGTGAACTCTATTCTCTAAGAGTGAATGTTACTCTTCTGTACATATTTGTGAACTGTGTAATATTTGTGGAAAGTGAACTGAAATGGCAGGGAAAGGTGTGAAGCTCACTAGTTTAAAAGTAAACCAACTGAAGCAAGAGCTTGAGGAGCGAGAACTGGAAACAAATGGGGTAAAATCTATCCTACAAGATAGACTCCGGGAAGCACTGCTGGCCGAGGGTCAGGACCCAGATACCTTTTTGTTTGAAACAGATTCGGGAGCTCTGGTGAGGACATTGGAGAGTAAATTTCAATTGGTTGAAAGTAAAATGGAAGAAAATAAAACATCATTGGAGAGTAAATTTCAATTGGTTGAAAGTAAAATGGAAGAAAATAAAACATCATTGGAGAGTAAATTTCAATTGGTTGAAAGTAAAATGGAAGAAAATAAAACATCATTGGAGAGTAAAATGGAGGAAAATAAGTCAGCTTTGACAAATTTGGAGAGTAAAATAGAAGAAAATAAAACATCATTGGAGAGTAAATTTGAATCTTTGAAAGAAACATTTGAAAGAAAACTACAAGAAAATAGTAAAATTTTGGAAGATAAATTTGAAATAAAACTTAAAATCATGGAAGATAAATTTGATAAAAAGATTAAAGAGCTGCAAAATAATAACACTAGTGGAGCAAGAGCAACCTTGGAGGTGGATGATAATGCTTATCTAATTGAAAAGGATACTTCAGTAAACAACTGCAATGTGCCTATTACCATGACAAATTATCATGGTGGACTACCAACGTTTGATGGAAAGACTCCATGGGAAGATTACCGTACCTTGTTAGATGTGTATGCCGATATATATGGATGGACACCTGCAGCAAAGGCTGATAATTTGTGCCTATCACTTCGGGGAGATGCACTGTCAGTACTCCAGACAATTCCAAAGTCTGACAGAGGAAACATTGGTGAACTGTTGAAGCATATGGAAATGAGATTTGGCCACCAACACATGTATCAACTACACCGTTCAGAATTGAGGAACAGAATCCAGAAGCCAAATGAGTCACTTCAGGAATTTGAAGCTGACATAGCTCGCTTGGTGAGGATTGCCTACCCAGCATCACGGGATGATGAAATGAAGGAGATTATTGCAGTTGATAGATTCCTGGATGGTCTACGTGAGCCAGAAACCCAACAAGCTGTTAAACTGGCTCGTCCTCAGACCCTCAGTGAGGCATTAACTCAGGCCTTGGAATTTGAAGCTGTGACACAATCTGTGAGGAGCCGTGCATGCGTTCACTCAGTATCAGGGGAAGATAGCCATGAGGAGCTGGTGGAGGAAATAACAAAGAGGATTTTCGAAAAATTCATGACTGCAAAGAAGGGGATAAGGTGTTGGGGCTGTGGAAAGAGGGGTCACCTACAAAACAAATGCCCAAAGAAGTCAATGTCTGACAAGAAGCAGGAAGGGAAGGAAGCAGTTGCTAACAGGATAACTGTAGCTACAGGCAAACCTGTGGAGGACTTGGAACAAGAAGAATACACCAGCAAGCTCCGGAAGCAGATGGATGAGATTCATGCAACCGTCTGCACCAACATCCAGGGAACCAGTGACACAATGAAGCAGCGCTATGACGTCAAGGCCAACCATGGAGGATACCAGGCTGGTGACATGGTATGGTTGTACAATCCTCAACGACGTCGTGGATACTCTCCCAAGTTGCAAACCTTCTGGGATGGACCTTATGAGGTGGTCACAAGGATCAACGATGTGGTCTACAGGATCAAGAAACCAAGAGGTACTCCACGCATTGTTCATTTCAACCGACTGGCGCCTTATCATGGAGACAATGCTGCAAGGGGAGTTCAAGAGGTGAAGGCTCTTCATCCTGCCATCTCTGATTTTGAAAGATTCATGGCCAACCTAGGGATGTCACTAGGAGAAGGAAATGTCACCATCAGTCACCAGGACTTATTCACCCTACCAAAGAGCTATACCTTGGCACATTGCATTGCTAGGAATGTGGGAGCTTCAAGAGGAATTGCTACGGTATTCAGGACAAAGTTTGGAAGATTGGATGAATTGAATCTCCAGAATCCAGCTGTGGGGAAAGCACTTCATCTTCAGGATCAGAATCAACATCTGTTCTATTTGGTGACAAAAGACCAACCCCAGCAGGAGTCAACATATCAGGCTTTGTGGCAAAGTCTGATGCATCTACGAACTCACCTTCAATTCCTGGGAGTGAAGCAGCTTGGGATCCCAAGACTGGGCTGTGGCTATGACGGATTGGACTGGAATATTGTGAGACCAATGATTGGAAGAATTTTCAAGGACACTGGAATCAACGTCACCTGTTGCGTCTTCAACCCATGGGCGGTTACACAAGTTGATCCATTGGTGCCGGCTTCTACTGTTTGCACTTCCAGAATGGATCTGGACTGTTCTGGGACAGAACAGTTTTAAGGAGGGGGCAGTGTTATGGAATTCAATAGTGTCTGACGACCTTGAGATAGTAGGATGACAAGGATGGACAAGGTGGGGATGGGGAGGCTTTGTGTCAACAAACAAGCGCATTGTTGTGTAAACAAAAGACTCATCCAGAACGTTCTCAAAGTAATAATGCCAGAACCTTCTAGCATTCTCTTGTTTATTCTCAGAAGCCTATATATTCGGAATGTTTGGGTTTACCAGTTCAGTTGTACTTTAACAATCAAATGAGTGTGTGTCAGTTCTGTGTCAGTTGTATTGTGTGATAGACAAGCCGGACGTTGTATATAGACACTCTATAGTTATATTCATTCTGTCAGTTCTTATTTCTTCTAGTGTAACGTGATAAAGACTGTTAATCATTTCGTAATTCAGTGCAGTGTTAATCTTAGTAGAATTTGTATTGTGAAACGTTATAAACTCTTGTGCTATCTTCTGTTCCGTTATAGTTTATCTTTTTCTAGTGTGTTATAGTAGTGTAATTAATAAAGTTAATCAGTATAAATTGCCTCAAGTCTTTTATTATAGTGGAAACCCGTAACAATATTAATAGGGTTTAAACAAGAATGTAAAGTTATTGAGTTCTACGGATATTCCTGACTTTTTCGAAGAGAAACTTCAATGAATTTTGACTTTCCTATATTGAGGGTCAGTATATTTTGGTCAAACCACGCTTTCAACAGGTGTAGGTCACTGGATGCTTTTTGATACATTTCATCTCTATTTCTGCCGTTAACATGTAGCGCTGTATCGTCAGCAAATAAGAAAAGGTTAAATAGATAAGTTAATATAGTTGAATAAAATTGAAATAATAATGAAGTAAACCCCTTGATTTCTAGCTCAAATTTTCATAATTTTTTTCTAATGAAATTCCTCACATTTAAAAAAATATTTATATAAAACTTACAAAAATTTTAAGCGTCAGCGTGTTTCACGCTCGTACCGTAAACGGGGTGACTTGATACAGTTAAAAAAGTTAACACTTGATATGTCCTCAGGAAAAAATGTTTTTTCAATTTTTTTTCAGTGATACTTCTTATGACTGTGAATTTTAACACAAAATGCATTTGTCTTTTCATATTTTTACTTCCTCTTACCTTTTTTTAAAAAACCCTCTGTATCAAGTCACCCCAGAATACAGGGTGAATTGATACACTATTGAATTATGATTTAATATCATTTTGAGAGGATACTGGGGTGAATTGAGACTAAGTTGGTGTTTTTAAAAAATCAAGAAAATAATAAAGGAACAGAAAAAAATTATATTTCACTTTTAATCAAACATTTTCATAATTTAAACAATATCTTCAGGGAACTTCAATCGTCCGTAACGGATATTTTCTGGAGGAGGAAGACGTCGTAATATTTCATTTGGATACACCACACTTGACTCCTCAATGTCTGGCCACACAAAGATATCCCTATGGTTTCTGTAGGGTTTCAAAAACTTCACTTCTACCACTCTATTGGTTTGTGCAGCATTCTCAGATATGGATGAAACCTTGGCTACATACAATTTGTCACTTTTTGTGATTGAATCAGTCAATTTCACAACTAAAAATTCTTTTTCCACTAAGGACATATAGTTGACTTGGGGTTCCTGTTTTCTCACTTTTACTACAGGTTCTTCTGCTTCCTCTGAGTCTGAATTTGTACTTTGAACAACAGAGGTTTCCTCACAGTCATCAGCTGAAGTATCAGATTCTGACTCACTCTGGCACACATTTCTTACACTTTTCCCTGGATCAACCTGTAGTTTGCCCTTTCTTGCTGTTCTCTGCTTAGGTTTCTCCTTTCCATATCTCAGCTCCCTAAGTAAACCTAGTACACTACTTTCCATGTTCTCTTCAACTTGGACTGGATTTGCATCCACCCCTTTGTTTGGAAGCTGACTCAGAATCTGCTGGCGATCAACTGGAATAATTCCAGTTTTCCTGAATCCACTTTTTATATTATTTTCTGCATTTTCTAAACCCTCAAGAAGTTTTTTTACCATGGGAGGAAAATGAATTTTACTCAATGTACCTCTGTTACCCTGGTTCCTCCATTCTTGCAGAAGTGATCGCCATTTACATTTCAGTGGCCGAAAAAAAGACACATCTAATGGCTGAGCTAAGTGAGTAGAATGCTTGGGCAACATTGTGAATGATATGTTGTTTTCTGAGCAAGCAGATAGAACAGCTTCAGAAAAGTGGCTTGACAAGTTGTCACCAATTAAAACTCGAGGTTCAGGTTGTTTTACAAGGTGAGGAAGGGCAATTGTGAAAAACCAATCCTCAAAATGTTTCTGATCAAACCATCCAGATTTTGTGCAACCATAGCGGCCCCTTTGGGCCTCCTATGCGCCAAGAATCATACAAATTTTCGGCTTTGTAGATGACATAGATCGGTAAGAGTTTTCCATCTCCAGTACAACTGAACATGATGGATGTAGATGATTTTGCAAAGTCATTTATTTTCTCTGCATGTTTTTGTCCTCTTCGACAGATAATTTTTTTATTGCCTGGATCATCTGTCAGGTTTGTTTCATCATAGTTGATGATGCTGCAAGGTTGCACTCCTTCAAGAGTGCCCTCCAAATTATCAAAGTAGCTATTTACTATTTCGGCTGATACAGCTGCCCGTGCTCTCTTAATGTTTTGCGACATTCTTGAACTTAAAAGGTGCTTGTGTCTACCTAGAAATGACACAACCCAATCCTCTCCAGGTAGATTATTTTTGAATTTTGCTACATTTCGACCAGATTTATTGATATATCCTTTCACTAGGAGTCTCACATCCATGTAGGACAGTGGGAATCCCCACTCAGCCAGTAAAACAATCTTATCTGAAAAAAAGAAACATTATTAGCAGTCTATAGGCCTAATTATTGCAGTTTTTGCCCCATTTGAATAAGAATGTATCACAATACAAGAATTCATCACAAAATAGGAATTCATCTCAAAATAGGAATTCATTACAAAATAGGAATTTAGAGTTACCTGCTAGTACTGCCTCCTCGTTTTCTGTAAGAGTTGTTTGCCCACCACATTTCCCTTGGTGGATTTGCTTGATTTGTCTATATATTTTCATTTTGTCAACTCCAAATTTTTCAGCTGCCTCTCTGTAAGTCAGCTTTTTCTGTTGAACTTCAGAAACAGCTTTCTCCAAATCATTTGTATTCAATAATTTCCTTGGGACTGTCCCAGGCAACCTTTTATAAATTCTGGGCATAGGTAGTTCTTTTATACCTGAAAAAAGTAATAAGCTGTCATAAAGTTGCTAACAATAGCCTACTGGGGTGATTTGATACATGTATCAAGTCACCCCAGTTCAGGTTAGAAAATTTTTCAATGTTTATATTTTTCCATCAAAATGTATTAAATGAAAAGTAATGTCAAATCATTAATTATAATTGTATGACTTACCTTTCTACCAAATACAAATAGTAAATCAACTCAAGATCAACTTCAAATGATGAAAGTTTCCAGAAGAAAAAATTCGTGTTCTTAACCTTCAAAACAAATCAGGTATAAATTCATGAACTGAGATGGCGGGTAAAGTTTCAAACTGATCAGCTGATAGCCTGATTCCAGCTGATCAGAATAGTGTCATTTCGAATTAGGATCATATGATTAGTCTTTGTGGAGGTCACAATAATAAGAAACATACAATCTGTATCAATTCACCCCTGTGTATCAAATAACCCCGTTTTACGGTATAACATTAGGATACCCTAAGTTCACTAACAATCATAAAATTTTATGAAGTTACAAGAAATAATTTTATACCATCTTAGGAGAGAACCAAAATGAAACAGATCGGAATTTCTAGGATAAAGAAATTTAAAACTCCGAATGAAGTAATCAAAATTATTTATTACATTTTCAACAACTATTATTAATGCAATGAAAGTTAGAAAAACACATGTATATACTACATTGAAGAAGGTGGATTGTTACAATATCTAATTTAATCCTAATCCAAAAAATAATTTACATAATCGACATTAAACAAAGTTTTAAAATTATAATGATAGAGTTGTGGATTATGAAAATGTATACATTACAATAAATAATGATAACTTTGGAATGAGTGTCAATTTAATTATATAGGAAAGAAAAAAAAATAATATCACAATCAATCACAAAAAAAACTATTTCATACCTCAAATATATTATTTTTGTCTACCATATAATACATGATTATTCTGCTATTGTAAATTAATGTTAGGCTTATAATGTGAACCTCGTATAAAAATTGTCATCTACAGTATTCATGGAGGAAATCCTCACAAATGAAGTGATTAGAGAGTCTAACATTGCAAATCAAGGATTGAAAAACCTTATGATAAATGGGTGATGAAACATTTTTTATTCAAACAAATGCAAGTAGGTAGCAAATACTAATCACTGTAATTATTTGAAGAGATGCAATTGGAACAAATATAATTAACGTTTTCAGCACACTGAAGACAGTGATTGCACACAAATAGTAAAATAGTACCCTATTATTTGATGTTCATAGTTGTCTAGACATGAGTTTCAAGAAATTGAAATAATAATGTTGAAGTATTTTAGCCTAGTTATGCCTTCTGGAGTGGGCAGGCCAACTCATTAAAGGGGCGTCCACATGAAGTCGTTTTTTAGTCAAGCCTTGAACAAGGAGATACATTTAGTAGATATAGATAGAGGCTGCATAGCAAAAAATTATGTTATTCGGTCAAAATGGGAACCACACAGATCATACTTATACTCGTAAGTAAAATGTTACTAAATATTGATGAATATACTTTTTATCGATTTTATTAATTAATTGTTCCTTTTTTGTATGTTCTCTCCAACAATTTATAGATTCTGATTGCTGCTATTTTGATTCTACTATCTATTTAATCGTATTCTCTTGATCAAGTCGACTTGAATGAAAAACAACCCAGATAATTTTCAATCCCATTCCATTTACCATGAAAAACGTAGGCGTTAGTACTAACACATAAAGTACTGTATCTAATCTGTTCTAGCTGTTCTAGCCTAATGTTACTTTTAAAAAAAGTGATGCCGTACAAATAAGTGATTCTGTACAAGTGTACAGAATATTAATAAGTGAATTAATTAAATTACAGTGATAACTTTTTAATACAGATTTCAGTATTTAGGTGATAGTTAATATTAGTAAATGATTGTTCTTTTAAAGGTTCTTCTCTACTATGTTCTTCAAAAAATATATCCATTGAGTAAGTTTAATTAAGTATAATTATGAGAAATGGAAAAAGAACAAAATCAATCAATAATCTAGCACCTTGAAACATCAGAAATCTCATTGAACGAAAAGTCAAATATAACCTTTTCATAGAATTATCTTTTATTGCAGTTTTGGCAATTCTAACATGTTATAAAGATTTAGTACCGTAGCGGACGGAGAGAATGGCAAGACGGTATGAGATATTACTGGTTGATGTTAAATACATTGGGAGTTTGGAATTAAATTAAATAAGGAAAAATAAACTTTTGATTGAATTGATATACTTCATAGTGTATATCTTATGCAAACAGAGAATCATTTCAGTTTGCATATTTAAATTACTACTTAAAAGTTGAAGAATGATAGATTATTCATGATGACAGATAACTGGATAAACATTACAAATTTCTCATTATCTATTCCTAGATAGCAGCAAGTGCTTGATAGTCTCGGTAGTTTTTTATAACATGAGAATAGTTTTTACTGAAACAATAAATCTTCCATCAAATATATATATTTTTGCATGAGAAAAAACATTAACTTGATATCGATTTTAAAGCAATCAATGAATAACCAAATAGATCAATTACAAATCTTAGAGAGCATATTTCCTGGTGTTCAACTATTCAATCATAATAATTCATTCAATAGAATTAAGGACCGAAAATTTACTTCGAAATACTTTAATCATGACTAAATAATTTTTATACGTAGCCTACAGCAACATTATATAAATTTCAGAAGACTGACGATAAAGTAGATATGAAGATAACCAAAATTTATACAGGTTACTAGTACTATACATAATATTTATGAACCCTTATAAATGGAGGATAGGATAGAAGTAAAAGTATAATGAAAGTGAAGTTTAGTAAACAAACAATGAGTTCATATCAAATACGCAGTATTTGACAGCAGATGCTAGTTTAAAAGAATTTCGTCAATCATTACTCGATGCACACGATGAAAACTATGAGTTACTCGAGAGAATTACAGAGCGATTACATTGCTGATACTCAAGAATTACGGAGTTTAGTAATGACATGGAAATTAGTGTAAGATTTCTAATAAAACATGGATAAAATAAAATAATTGATGAATCATACAGATTTACAAATTCTCTTTAATAGTGATATTTTCAATGGAGATGAATATTCTAATACTGACTTAATTATTAGTTGGCCATCTATGCCAGATTAAGCACTAAAAGATAGAATAATTACAAAATATATTAAAAAGAAGTTGTTTTTAGAGTTAGTTTAAGTAGTTGATAAAAATGAATTTTCAACAAGTCATCAAGGAATAAAAAAGACAAGCAATCTGAGATTGATTAACTTGTAAGACTTAGTAGGATTCAAATGAATTTGTAAAAAATCACATGACAAACATAGTGTCGCTAACAGGAATGTAACAATGGAGACATAGATACTACACGAATTTCAATATTTCAATGTTTTATGAAAGTTGAAGTAAATTTTAGAAAATCGAGGAATAAAAAAGAATTTATTGTATTTTCTTGAATAGTACAATGTTATCTAACTCCAATTAAATTTGATCAAATTACCAAATTTTTAGTCATGGTGATTTTTCATTGGTTTTAAACTAGGTTAGCTACAGTATTTCAAGTGAATCAATCAAACTATAAATCCTTAACATATTATACTACAACTATATAAAATATTGGGATGAAAAGATGATGACAATAATAAATAAATAGGTTGAACTCTATATACAATAAGTATGATATAAATTTTGAGATAATAGAGTAAAATTGAGGGATGAATAATACAGGGAATAAAACTAATGCGTAACTATAAATTGTCTGCGCGTGAAGTGAAAAACATTCTTTGAACTGAGGGATCCCTTCCACTTATTTGGCCCCGGCCAAAGACTCGTGAGACGTTGCAGTCGGTAATTTGAACGCATGGGTTTAGTTGCAAGTCATGTAGTGAGTTCAAATGATCTTAATGCTCACAAATGGGATGATGTTACCTACTATGCGAAGTTGGCGTAATTAAAATCGAGGCTTTCCACTTAAGTTAGTTATGATTGTACTCGTACATTTCTTCTCATTATGCATAGTGATCGCAGAGTTTAAATCCTCTTTCAAGGCTCGTATTATCAAAGTTCAAAATTTGGTTAAGATACCTCAGATTTCACAAATGTAGTTGAGGTACGAATCAGATGCATAGAAAATTTTGTTCACACGATGCATAGTATGCAGAATAGAGGCTCTATAACCAGTATACAGCCTCTGTAGTATGCAACTATCAATTTTGACCTTTTAACTCTAATTGATAAAAGTGGAACATCAACCACTGAGCATACACAGACATAGCTAATCATTTCACTTATATAAACATTGGGGAAATTATGTTTCATGAGCGAGCCCTTCTTTAAACCAACCTTGAATAAGATTTCATTGAATTACCAATATTCTAAAAGGCTGTGATTAAATTAATTATTGTGCTACGAGTTGCGAGCGAACAATACTCAAAGACTAGATACACATTTCACTGTTTACAGAATAAGAACAGACTCTTTGCCCGAGTAGAAATCTAGCGGTTTTGTGGACACCAACCTCTGGAAAATTGTAGATCGAGAGTAGGTTTCAACTTGTTCCAACAATTCGTTTCAACTTGCATCCAATGTAAACGCGACCTAAACATTCAGGTATATCATGGTTTAATAAAAAGTTTCAAACAATCATTCTATACTTTATCGGATAAGAAAAAATAGACCGATGAATACGTTTTGACCACCGGGGTTTGAGAAGGGCAGCTAGTTAGCTAAAACCGTTTATAGTTTAATCTTATCGAAGTAATATAATTCACATTGGTAGAACTATTAATTATCACAACATACATTGCACACACACAGCAAGTGATTTCATTAAACAACAACAGTAACGTATAGGAACATACAAAAAATAAATCTGCTTGTCTTGACTCAATAGAGATGACATTTATAGTTAGAAGAAGGGGAATATCACAGCAGGGGATGAGACAAGGTCACTGTTGCTTGGGCAGGTCGATGGTCTGACTGTCGAGGCTGTAGCCGGTGATGCTGTCGGGGCTCTGCAGGGCGGCCGCCGTGTACACTGGGTTGATCGGCATCGGCAAACCCCTCCACCTGTCCCCGGCCCCGGCCCTGACCCACCCTCGAATTGCGTACTGTCGTACACGCTGTTGCTCTGCAATGTCAAAACGGTAGATTAGCATTTGGAATACAATCATCAATTTATTCAATTGAGCTAAACCTCATTCACAATTACTTCTGACGAAATAGACAAACCCACTAAGTAAACAAACTTCTGTTGCGATCACAAACCATAGCAACGATACGACACAGTCCCGACAAGAAAGAATGGCGGACACATACGAATTTCCAATGCTATGTCGTTTATTGGCTCTTTTTTCGTGGCTGAGGTAGCCAGAGCCACCCCGTACTTACAAGTACACATATGCAAAAAGTTTGTTTATTTCGTCTCAAGTCATCATGTTTCATTCAATGCATTGGGGTTTGAAGTCACAAATCCATTACTGTTTGCTTTGATCTGAGATTGGACCATGGAAGATCAATTCTGAAGAATGTAGACGATGTTTGCAGCTTTATAAAAATTTTACAAGTAAAACATTGTGATAAAAGTTGGTATAAACTTATACCAACAAACAGAGTTTATTGAAGAATATGAGATGAAAATAAAGGTTCAAGTATGCGTTGAAGACATCAATAAAAATGAGAAAAGTTACCTGATAAATGTAATCAGAATCAGTTTTGAGGGAAGAAAAGGATTGCTGATGAGGCAGCGAGACTGTGTCCTCCTCCATTGTGTCATCCACTTGCGCTTTGTATGAAAACATTATACTCGGTTGCGAAACACTGAAAACACAAATATAAATATCATTATACACAATCAATTATTGGGTGTGAATAATCATCTATGTTATATGTTAGAAGTCACTCATCTAAAAATCTTGCCTATCGCAAGACACAGTTTATTGATGATTTCATTATTCTTTATCATATATTATTTAATATTCATTGGTAGGTGACATATGGCAATACTAAATCTAGTTAATTTTAAAATGAGAAAGGACATTTGTTGTTCAATGCTTATACCAAACCAGATTGTTGTATTTTCAAACAGTGTGTATTTGAACACATTAATACTATAAAATAAAATATGATGAGAATATTTAAAATTGATATTCAATTCGGGAAATGAACCTGAAATAAATTGGAAATAATAAATATCTTGTAGTACAGTATACCCAACAAATATTTATTTATTTTCGTTTGCTGTCCAACTTTTTCAAATAATGACTTGGCACATGACTGTATATATTACTCCTAAGAATCTGGAGTCTAAGAAGGTCAGGTTTTCTTGAGTTCCATTTTTAAAATGTACATTTAAAAGGTTTCAATCATCTTCGAATAAGTATTTTGTTGAAGATTTTCAATCTACTCTAAATTTTTAGCAGAATCTGACTTCATTTTAATATTATTCATTGTATTTATTATTAGGAAAAGAGAATGATTTTAGCTCACTAAACTATATTAACTAGTTTACACTATTTATTTGAATGTATGTATTATTCAATTGTAATATTTTGCAAATCGGAAATAAATTTTATATTGATTTGAATATTTTCGACTCACCCGAAAAATTCACTGAGGAAAGTGTGATAAACTAGTGGCGTGTAAAGAGTAAAGTACAGACAAGTAGTGACATCTACTACACAGAGGCCTTGCCATACGTTATAGAAAAGCATTCCACTTCCTATTGATGAGCAAAGGTTGAGGAGGACCAGCAATACTATGTAGACATAGAAGGATCTTTTGGCTGAAAAATGAAACATCGAAAATTACTGAATGACAACGGAATAATTCGCATAAAAAATATTAATATTCTGGTGAGTATTAAATGGCTCTTCATAAAATATGTGCTTAATACAATGAAATTATAATTTTTATTTATTTATTCAACAATGGAGACAACGGGGGTCACCCCAAAACTGTCTAAGTTGATAGAAAACAGCGAGTGTTTCAACAGGAGGTTATTAAATTCTACCATAACTTTATTGATAATTTTAAGCTGATGAGCCGATGGGTGGTGGTTGATAGCATGGAGGCTGGATGGAGTGGATAGTGTTAAGCCGCAATCAATCAATTCTTCAATATGGACAACATAATCTCAAACAACAATATGATGTGGTTTTCATTGGATTTCTACTTTTCTTGCAGATTTGACGTCTAGTGAGATCAGACTCCCATTCATTTGACGTCATACCATTCATCTGATGTATCAATATGGGTGATGTATGTTTTATAGATAAACCATCCACCCTCCACGCTCCACCCACCGGCACCACCGGCAGTGCGGTCTCAGCTTTACGAGTAGGTTCAAACAAGGTAATTAGAATAGAGAGGCAACAGTTTGCTGTTAAGCAAACCTAGATGGAGCTAAAAATCAAGAAATTCACAGCTGTGGTTCCGATGACGTCAGAACTCACGGTTTTCTCCCGGCTACGGTTACGATGAATGTTACCTCTCTATTCTAATTACCTTGGGTTCAACCTCGTCAATACAGTATGTATTTGGTTGAATATTCATCACCCCTCAAAGAAAAGTCAGCAGTTTTCGTTACTTAACTCTAAGATTACACAGAAAACTCCCTCAGTGAGCGATAAAAATTATTTAATTTAATTCAATAAAAATATTTCTAATTCAATCGGGATTATAAGATTTCAAATCAATAGAACTGCTCCTTTATGATAATAATTTAGAAGAGTTTGACAGATTTGAAGCTATAACCTGAATGTGAATAGGCTGAATACAGAATAAAGGATGATTCTATGGAAGGCTGGATTTTCAACGTTAAATATGAAAAAGTTTCTACTCAGAAATGAGATGTAATTTAAAATCGATCTCTATTATTGCACGATAAATTGATTAATATAACCATTAGCATAATAGTAATGAGATGGAATAAACGGGACTAACCTGGTAGTGCAAGACGTTCTCTTAGTTTCGTCCAAGGTAATATTAATATAATGATATAAATCTGAAAATTGAAAGTGAAATCATTAACAAAGCGAAAAAAATTACAACAGAGATCCTTTTAATCTGATGAACTTTTAGAAGACATTTTTAATTGAGTAGAATGGTTATTGGATTGTAGTCGGCAAAAGATAACTTGAATGCCATACCCAATTTGTTATATTGCATTAGTGACATATTTGAATTTTTCAAGCATACAGCATAGATATTAATGTAAAAAATAAGGAATCGTTATTTGAAACATCCATCAATTATGGATCCATCTATTTGAAACATAGATTCTAATTATCAAAATGATGAATAAAAATCAATGAACACTTAATGCAATATTGAGTTAGAAGATTCACTAATACAAGCGAACATAATTGATTACTGTGATGACTAATAGAATAATAATTTATTAAAGTCTCTCAAATAAATAATCCAGTAAAATGGGGTTTAAAAATCTTCTGATGACAAATTTCTTTTCATATTGTAACTAGATTGATTTCCACTGATGGATCTACTAAATGGGTCAATAAGATATTAAATAATTTTGAAATTGGGATACAATAGCCCAATTGGGATCTAGACGGCCGAGTGGACTGGGGCGTTACAACCTTCAGTCCGCTAGCGCTACCCGGTCGTGGGTTCGAATCCCACCAGAGACATGGTCGTTTATGCACCTCATAAATCATCCTCGCACAATCCATTACCCACGCACAAGTAAAATTGAATAGTTATGTGGGCGCATCATCAGAAAAAAATCAAACTTCTATTACAGAATAGATATATGGTAATGGTCTAGATATATGGTAATAGTGGTTTTGTTATGCCAACTGTGCATCGGTTGGATGACAGAACTTCATTTAGCAATTTGACGAAGCTGATAACTGATAAGAGAAGGCTGAATGTTCATGCTCGATAAAAAATGTTACGATTCATTAATTCCACAAACTAATCTTGGCTTTACATACATTGTAGTAACCAGTGAAAGAGAGATAAGTATGTAAAACCAATCTATACTATTTATTATAAGTGAAGATCATGAATGATGTAAATGTAACTTTACCAAAGTCTATGATCTATGATCTTGATCAAAGGACTGTGCCATTCAAATATTTTCATTTGAGTATTGTATCGTACTAAGAATTAATTATTGACTAATTGTAGCCATTTATATTTCACACAAGCTTCACAGCAAAATAAGATTTTGTTCAATTAATTATTATAATTAATCGCTGGTAGAATAAGAAATGATTGGTTGAAAAAATAACTTACCAACGTGAAAATGATTGAGCTGACAAACCAGAAAAGCATGCCACCATGACCAAAAAGTGTGTAGTCCCTGGAATGAATTTTGAAATTCTCGTCTGGTGCAAAAACCTCCAAGTATCCTTGCGATGTTGAAAATGCCAAGGATATTAGAGAAGTTGCCAGAAGTACATACCGGATACTGCTTCTACTATCCAGGTGACCTGAAGTATAAAAATAAAATGGATAAATATAAATTGGTATCTATTCAGTTGAAGTGGACTTTTATTCTCACACATTACGGAAAAGTGCATTAGATCCTGGTCTTACACCACATCAAAACGAACTTCCAAGCTTATTTTGCAATTGGTAATAATAATAATAATTATTATTATTATTTTCTTTTGATATATCACAAATTATAATATAATATTGTACTGAATCAGTAATAAAGTGTACATAACCTACAATAGCATTCACTTTTTGGAAAACAACTGTGATATTTTGATGCACTGGATTAGTTTAATCCGGTGACCGAGCAACCAAGCGTTAGACTCCTTGGCATAGCTAGAAAGGTTATTCAAGATGCTTTTGACTTTTCCTTCAAATACCGACAACTAAATGCTGGCTTAGATGCATTCGATTAGTAATTTATTTTTAAGCTGACCTTTCATATAAGTACGATTGTTCAATTCACATAATAAAAAATCTTGTAACAATCAATTGTCTTATAATAATTACCTACTTGTGATCATAATAATTATCAATGAAGTAATTTGAAAAAAGTTATTGATGTCCATTAAAATTATTATCATAGCTTATAAGCTTCATAGAATTGGCTTTTAATCGCGTAGTTCGGATTACATTTTTAGATGTGTTGAGGGGTGTTTTGCGAGATTAAGCCGGCGCCCAGCGTACAAAGAAAACTGTGTTTTTATTTTGTATTAAACGTATGCTGTGTGGTAGTGCTGTTATCTAGTGGCACGGCTCCAAAACAAGCAAGTTCTCATTCAAAAGTATAGTAACTCAATTCTTTGCACACTGCGTGCCTCTGCAACGCTTTTAGCTAACTCACCGAAAGCAAGGCCGAAAATGAGAACGCTCATTTCAGTTGAGAGAAGGAAAAACCTGACAGTGACCCAGAGCACAGTGTCGACGTAGCCACCAACGACGGCGGCCGCATTCACTGACATCGACACCACACACCGCACCACACTGATCACAACATTCACAACAACCTGCAACACACAAGTCAACACTAAAACATTCACAATAGATACAAAAAGAACTTCAACATGTTCGACAATATCCCTGATGATAAAGTGATATTTTAATGTTCTTGAACCTATTTATAGGATATTATTGATATGAGATAAAATTATTGATAGGCTGTATATTTTATCTGGATGAAGCTTAGAAGTCTTGAGAATCAGAGGAGTGGTCAACTGACACTAAACAGACTATGGTATCTTGAAGTAATCACGAACACTTCTTAAATACAAATGAATTTGATGATTGTTGAATAATTATATCATTCATTCAATCAATCATCATTTATTCAAATTACATTTTGGTGAGTGGAACAGGCTCATGCCCTAAACCGCGCCTCTACCAATTTATACTACACATTCCATAACAAGGTTATATTTAAATCAATTACAACAATAAGCTAATTGAAAATAATAAATAAATTAAATCATTCACAAATGATGGAGTTAAAGTGGACGCTCAAAATAAGTAATTTATCGCTGCATATTTGTTGTTTTTCTGTTTTTAAGAGGCCTTACATATCAAAAGCGAGAAATAGGCCATCAATAACAAAAATATACCGAACTGATTTCGAAGGAAGCCATTAATGCAAGGAATAAATCTCATTTGTCAATAATACGATAAGGCTAGTTATGAATGCAAAAAGTTATGATGGAAAACTTGGTTAATAGCCCAGGCAAATTAGATCGAAAAAAGGCTGTGCCTCCAAAAAAATAAGGTAAGGCTGGAAATCGTCTTGATAGACTTTGGACATCCTAAATAAGTTTACTATGAGTTTGCGACGGATTCCGAGGTGTGCATAACACAGGGTGACTAGAAAACCACCAAATTTCGGTTATGTTTTCAGTTTTTTGCAATTAACGCCAAAACGAAGCGTCTGACAGAAAATATCATATATTTTTAAAATATCATTATACTTTTTTTAGCTAATACAATTTCCAAGAGATTGATATCAAATCCAACCTTCTCTCGTGAACAAGGACCGAGGAATAAGGTTTCAAAAAAGTGGTATTTTTTGAGAAAAATGGAAATTTTACCTTATTCAATTCAGTATTTTATTGTTAATATCTTCCGTCTGATGAGTTAGAAAGGTGTATTTCAAAACCCCTTTGGGGATAATTTTATTCTCTACAATTTAAGACCAAGAAAGACTTCCTATCTTGTATATTTTTTGTGTTACGGCTTTCAACATGTTTCCTTGCACAGCAAAAAATACCATATTTCCACTATTAACCTCCAAAATTAGTCTATATATTTTTTTATTGGAGTTTTATCACTAGAATATTTTTTTCTTGAATAATGTTTTGAATTTAAAATTACCATACCACCCTGAATTCAGGTTATTACCATTAGGAAGTACTCTCCAAGGATAATAAACTAAGGACCTCCGTACCTTTCGTAAAAGTTGACGAACTATAGCTCATTGTTTTCAGCTCATCAAGGAGGTCAAAATTCATACATAAATTTGATCGAAATTGAAGAATTGTACTACCTTGAGTACTTTGAGTTATTTCTCATATACCGAGAAAAAGGCTACTAATTGTGTTCAGATGCGTCTATCTATAAAACCATTGTTGGGAAATGGTCGCATTTGGGCTCAAATTGTAGAACATAATCTCCTCTATCACTTTATGTGTAGAAATTTTGAGTTTAGGCAATTGACGTTAATTTTATCCTCAAAATCAGAAAAGGAGGAATCACTTTTTCATTATTGCTTGCCATCACTATCTCTAAAATTTGATTGCACATCTAGATTAATTCAAGTTATGAATGCATCTTCAGCCTTAAATTGTAGGAAATTGAATTAATTGATCTCTACTGCCACAAATGAATTTTCTCACCCTCCAAACTTCAAGAATACTTGAAAAGTGGCGTAAAAGTATAGAGGAGAAACTTTTTGATGATTTTTTATTTACAAAAACGAATGTTCTTCACATGAGAATAGGATATTAGGAACGTTTCTACATGTAAAATTATAGAGATGATTGTGTTCTACAATTTGAGCCCAAATGCGACCATTTCCCAACAATGGTTTTCAAGATAGACCAGGGTGACTAGTGACCTGGAAAACCTGGAAAAGTCAGGGAATTTCAAAAGTCTGGAAAAGTCAGGGAATTTAATTAAAAGTCAGGAAAAAAGTTGGCATGTTTAATCTTCTATGAAATTCCTGAAATTTATTTTAAATTAAAAGATTCCAAAGTAGTGCAATTTTTTGAAGTGGAGAAATATTGTTTCTCATTGATCGTGGGTTGGAATTCCCTGACTTTTCCCTGATTTTAAACCAATTTTCCCTGACCAACAAATTGATTTTATTTCTGAAAAATCAACATCTTAATGTTCAGCCTACAAATTTGTAAAAGGACTGAAATATATATGATTTAGACTTTACTTATAAAATATTAGGCTAATATCTTGGAAGTCGATAAAAACACGTTTTTGGGCTCAAATTGTAGGCAATGATTTGTTCTACATGTTTAAACTTCTTATGAACCTTTTTAACATGACCAAACTTGATTTGGAGTCTATTGATTGCCTGACGAGCCATTAAAAAAGAATGTATGGATTTTCAGCAATTATTCAAGTTGATGAAAACTATTTTAAATGCAAGATGCCATGAAAGTTATTAATAGGAAATCAAAGCGGAAGAATTTATCTAAATTTTCATGATAATTTCATTTTTTTATCTCAAAGGATTTGGAAGATATTATAATCATTTATAAGCAAAAAAACCCCTTTTTTGGTATAGCCTATGATGGGAAAGTCGATTTTCTCTCAGAAATTATTTTTCTCAATTTTGACCGAATTTAACATATTATATATGGATTTACACCGCTTTGATGAGCTGAAAATACTGAGCTATAGATTATTGAGATCCAATTACTTTTAAAATAGTTGGAGGTATCCTTACATTGAGATCCTTAAAGTGTCCTTACTTTTGGACATGACCAATTTCAGGTTGGTAAGTGGCTTATAAGCTAGAAATTGATCTGAAAGACATTATTATCGTACCAGATAAACTTTCAATACAAGCTCGTATAAATTTTTTGGAGAACATTTTCTCCCAAAATAGGGTTTTTTGAGATACAAGGATATCTTTTTACTGTTCTAGTTCGAAAACTAAACAAGAAATAGAGGTCTACTTGGTCTCAAATTGTAGAGGATAAAATTATCCCCAGAGGGATTTTGAGTTACACGATTCAAATAAATACGTCAGAAGATCTAAGCAAACAAAAACTAAAAATACTCAAATTCTTCTTTTCCTCGAAAAGTAGCCTCTTTTTTGAAAAATATGGTGTGGCACACTCACACAACTTTCCTTGCCATTTACATTTGCGTAAAATAACCTAGGCTTTCTATATACTTAGTCATCAGCAAGTGCAAATTTCATTAACATTGTATTGACAGTGCAAGGCATGTGCCACGAATGCCTCGCGGTGCGTTGATACTGGTGCGACTGGAACGCAGTCGATCAGCTGTGGCCAATCAATCTCTTGCTATTGAATTGAAAGGATAAAATAAGAGATGTGATTGGTCACAGCTGATCGACTGCGTTCCAGTCGCACCAGTATCAACGCACCACGAGGCATTCGCGGCACATGTCTCGCACTGTCGATACGCGGCTAAAAGCTAATAGCTTTTGGCTATTACTTCCTCATCTTCCGATATTGTAAAATTTGCAAACGCCAATGACGCCTCGCGCCTACCGGCGCTTCGGCTCATCGTGTGTGGGATTTAGAATTTTCACAAACCCATGATGCCTCACGCCTTTCGGCGCTTCGACTAGATGTTAGCCTAATTGGCTTGGATTTTGAATGAAAGTAGTTTTTTTGTCTGTAATAGTTCAATCCATATTCTAAACCATAACTCTGGTATTTCACAAATAATTTATTTAGTATTACACCAATACTTTTTTCAAATGTGATTTTTGTCTCCTTTAAACCCTGATGCGGATTGCGGAAGCGAGTTTGACGGAGTGACATTGATACACTTTTTGTACACGAACGGCATGCGCGCTGCCCGCGTTGCTCCAACTCCACTTACCGAGCCATGTAGTGCGGGTTGCCTATATACAAATTCATGTAGTGCGGGTTGCCTATATACAAATTCATGTAGTGCGGGTTGCCTATCTACAGACTACCTTAACTTTTCAAGTATGAGGTGGCGCCCCTGCTAATCTGACACAAAGGGGACTCATAGCAGTTGATAGAGCCCATAAATGACTATATATAGCGTGTCAATTTGAAAACAAATTTGCATTGAGATAGGAATATTGCAAAATTCATTTTCTCAACAATGCTGCGGATCTTCTGCTATTTTGCCAGGAATGAGACTCATGGCAGTCGATAGGGTTTATATAGTACTATTTCGGGTATGAGTTTAAGAAAAATTGATAGAGCCGTTTTCGAGAAAATCGTGGAAAACACAATTTTTTCATATTATCCACCATTTTCTCCGTCATTTTACGATGAATGTTTTTGAATTTCTTAGAGTTGGGCCCTCATAGTATAAGAACCTTAAGTTCCAAATTTCAAGTCAATCGGTCAATTAGGAATCGAAATATTGCAAAATCCATTTCTCTCAACAATGCTGAGGGTCTTATGCGATTTCGCCAGGAAGGAGACTCATGGCAGTCGATAGGGCTTATATAGGGCTATTTTTGGTATGAGTTTTTAAAAAATCGTTAGCGCCGTTTTCGAGAAAATCTTGAAAAACACCCATTTTTGGCATATTATTCGCCATTTTTCGATGAATTTTTTAAAATTTCTTAGAGTCGGGTCCTCATGGTATAAGAACCTTAAGTTCCAAATTTCAAGTCAATCGGTCAATTAGGGATCGAGATATAGTGTATACAGACATACACACACACACACACAGACCAATACCCAAAACCCACTTTTTTGTACTCAGGGGACCTTGAAACGGATAGAAAACCTAAAATTGGGGTACCTTAATTTTTTTTGGAAAGCAATACTTTCCTTACCTATGGTAGTAGGTAGGGCAAGGAAAGTAAAATGAGGTTAGTTAAATAATATAAAAGTGATAAAATAATAATATAAACTACTTTTTCCCTCAAGAATAAGAGACGCCTATATTACACCCCTGAGCTTTCAGCAACAGCAAAAATCCCCACTTAGGGGAAAAATCACCACAACCGGCAACACTGAACCATCATTGGAGACTAAAGTATAGGGGTAGTGGAGGGAGGTGCTATATTGGTGGAGCATTAAGTTCCTTGTGTCCCAGACACGTTACAATGAACATGTCCCATTGCCAAGAGCTGCACAATGATTTTTGACTGTAATAATGGGTGCTTTCTAGAATACAAGAGCTGGTATATCTTCCAGCCCATTCCAACCAGTTTTTTTTCTTGAGAAAAATACTGACCCACGATCAATGAGAAACAATATTTCTCCACTTCAAAAAATTGCACTACTTTGGAATCTTTTAATTTAAAATAAATTTCAGGAATTTCATAGAAGATTAAACATGCCAACTTTTTTCCTGACTTTTAATTAAATTCCCTGACTTTTCCAGACTTTTGAAATTCCCTGACTTTTCCAGGTTTTCCAAGTCACTAGTCACCCTGGTCTATCTTGAAAACCATTGTTGGGAAATGGTCGCATTTGGGCTCAAATTGTAGAACACAATCATCTCTATAATTTTACATGTAGAAACGTTCCTAATATCCTATTCTCATGTGAAGAACATTCGTTTTTGTAAATAAAAAATCATCAAAAAGTTTCTCCTCTATACTTTTACGCCACTTTTCAAGTATTCTTGAAGTTTGGAGGGTGAGAAAATTCATTTGTGGTAGTAGAGAATTCAATTTCCTACAATTTAAGCCTGAAGATGCATTCATAACTTGAATTAATCTAGATGTGCAATCAAATTTTAGAGATAGTGATGGCAAGCAATAATGAAAAAGTGATTCCTCCTTTTCTGATTTTGAGGATAAAATTAACGTCAATTGCCTAAACTCAAAATTTCTACACATAAAGTGATAGAGGAGATTATGTTCTACAATTTGAGCCCAAATGCGACCATTTCCCAACAATGGTTTTATAGATAGACGCATCTGAACACAATTAGTAGCCTTTTTCTCGGTATATGAGAAATAACTCAAAGTACTCAAGGTAGTACAATTCTTCAATTTCGATCAAATTTATGTATGAATTTTGACCTCCTTGATGAGCTGAAAACAATGAGCTATAGTTCGTCAACTTTTACGAAAGGTACGGAGGTCCTTAGTTTATTATCCTTGGAGAGTACTTC
Source organism: Sogatella furcifera (assembly GCA_017141385.1). Taxonomy (NCBI): domain Eukaryota; kingdom Metazoa; phylum Arthropoda; class Insecta; order Hemiptera; family Delphacidae; genus Sogatella; species Sogatella furcifera. The sequence continues at coordinate 23,573,155 of CM029546.1, forward strand.
CTAATGGTAATAACCTGAATTCAGGGTGGTATGGTAATTTTAAATTCAAAACATTATTCAAGAAAAAAATATTCTAGTGATAAAACTCCAATAAAAAAATATATAGACTAATTTTGGAGGTAATAGTGGAAATATGGTATTTTTTGCTGTGCAAGGAAACATGTTGAAAGCCGTAACACAAAAAATATACAAGATAGGAAGTCTTTCTTGGTCTTAAATTGTAGAGAATAAAATTATCCCCAGAAGGATTTTGAAATACACCTTTCTAACTCATCAGACGGAAGATATGAACAATAAAATACTGAATTGAATAAGGTAAAATTTCCATTTTTCTCAAAAATACCACTTTTTTGAAACCTCATTCCTCGGTCCTTGTTCACGAGAGAAGGTTGGATTTGATACCAATCCCTTGGAAATTTTATTAGCTAAAAAAAGTATAAGATTGATATTTTCTGTCAGACGCTTCGTTTTGGCGTTAATTGCAAAAAACTAAAAACATAACCGAAATTTGGTGGTTTTCTAGTCACCCTGTATTATGCACACCTCGGAACCCGTCGCAAATTCATAGTAATAGTTCATTACGCCACAAGCCTGGGAAGGAAAAGTTTACGGTATGAGGATAGTTCCCCGGGCGAGGCTTGCCGAGCCTGGGAATAATTCCAAATACCGTAAAAAACTTCCTAGGCGAGTGTGGTAGAAATTTTTTCGGTACACTTCAAATGAATATCATCAATCTAATTTCATGAATGAACAAAACAAATAGGATTAATGAAATCTAAGAACAGCTAAGACCAGATAACTTACTATACTAGCTTCGTCTGAGCTGAATCTGGAGTAGGCTGAAGTGCTAAGTATTGAAATTTTGCATCACAAGTTTATTGATTTAATCAATTGGATATTACTCAACAACTATCAGAATACTCGATCTTCTTACTCCAGAAACGTTTATCATCCTAAATTGTACAATAGCAATACAAAGTTTCTTGTTTTTGACCAATTTGTGGCAGCGTCACAGAAAGAGGCGGCCATTGTAGTTGCATTTTCTCTCGCTAGATGGCGCCAGCTGTCCACTCTTGGTAAGAGCTCAGGACAATGGTCCTCGCATGGAAAGAAGCTCTTACCGCTCGAGGACAACAGCTGATTGATTACGCATGTAAATGATGACTTCCTAGTCTACATAGGGATCGGTAAGGAGCTTCTTTCCGTGAAGTGTAGCGAAAACTTATTTAGGATGCTCAAAGTCGATTAATACGATTTCCAGCCTTACCTTATTTTTTGGAGGCAAAAGTCTAATTTGCCTGGGCTATAATGACAATTTAATAATTAAGCAGTAAACAATTATTGGAAAATCGACTTACAAAAAATGTACATGTTTGGTTAAAAAGTGAAAAAAATAATAAGTAATTTCAATATTTTAATATCTAATATCTGAGCTCAACAGCACAAGTACACATAGAATCGACTGAGGATATACTGGAGTTTAATAGAAATGAGTAACAATGAATAGATAAGTTATGTAGGGAAATACACTGTAGCTCTATACTATATAAGTTACCGTAGAGAAATAATTATTCATTGGAATCAGGAAAGACTTCTATCAACTTAGAGTAATTCTTCATAATTATGTTACAGACAGCCTGATGGTGTGAAATTTCAACTTGCAAAGTGGAGAAAAAAGTAAAGATATGTAAATTGCATATATATGATCATTGTAAATCTATTAAAATTTTACAATTTATTTCAAGATTCAGGAGGCATTAATATTACCTTTAACTAACCAATGGCTTTCAAGCTATGAAGTTTAGTGAAATCTGATATGGAACCAGAAGAGAATTAAACAACTAGAAATTTCAGTCAAGAGTCATTTAGTAGTATTTTAGAGTAAAAAAAGATTACAATCACTACATACTGAGCACTACTTACAAGACCATAGAAGGCGAAGAATATAGGACTACTAGTGGCTCGCAATTTCAATCTGGCTCTATTGAACCTGATCAATAGGAAGAAGAGGAATAATAGATTCGGGACTAGAATTATAGCATCCCATACTCGAAATCTGAAAACAACAGAACAATTACTGCGATTAGACGTATTACTAAGGCCGGTATCACATGGTAATAGTTCTATAGAACATGAAAAGAGATGAAACTATGATATAAATAACAAACAGGACTAGCCAATGTAGCAGCATGCACTACCCTATATTTTAGTCTACAATAGAAATTAATAAACTATTTTATCTGATTTGGATGGATCTATGCTGCTTCTTATTACTCGTTCACACTAGGTCTTTCTTTGTCTAAGTCGCCTTGACAAAAAACGACCGGTGTGGACAAGCAATTAGTTCCACTCCAAGTAGCATCAGTTTCTCTCTTCGCGCGCGGACCGTAACATATCACGTCTTCAATGATTCACAAATTTAACTACTGGAGCCAAATGTAAAGGCACATTATTTTTGTGAATTCGAAATTGACAAAAATAATTAATAATAATACACAGTAGCCTATAAGCTGAATAATTACCGTACATGAGTTTTACTTTTCGAGAGAAAGCCTTTAACAATATATATAATTTTGTAATGGTAACATAATTTAGAAAAACTTTGAATTTTTGAATTGATTTGAATTTGAAAATTAAATGCGTACCTTGAGTTGGGAATTTCTACATAGAGGATTAATTTACAAAAACCCTCTTCTTCCACTGGAATGAAAGGAAGATCAGAATGAGATGTGTTTGGTTCAGCAGTAGATATATGCGATGAAGATTGAACAGCCTCCAATCCAAATTTATCTCCAGACACCACCATTTTCTGCAACTAAAGAAACTTCAAGTTAAAAATTATCTCAACAGATTCCTATCAGCATATTACAATCCATAATCGGAAAATTAAATAACAACTACTAACAAAGGCAATAAGCAATCACAAAATGTAGTCTAAACGACTACACGTATGGGGGTACCCTTGCAGCAAGAAAAATTCTACACTAAGCCACCACCATTTTTTAACAATGTTGGAAATATGTTTAAATGTATTAACCACTTTCAAGGAACAGTTTAATGTCAGTTCCCAAACTATGAAACACATCAAGGCTAAAGAAAAATTTTCCCAATCGAGCCTCGACGCAGAAATTGTTCATGTCTTGGATGTAATATTTACAAATGTACGGTATCTCGGAATAGAGGAAAGATTTTCTGAATCCTTAGTATAATATTCAAGTTGTTAAATTTGGTAGCATAACTTATAAGTTAGCCTATTTGATAAGTTACAGTAGATGAAAATCTCAATTTTTATTATAAACGAATAAGTCTGCAAAAATTAAATATCATTTCAAACTATATTAAATTTTGCTTTTGAATTATGACGCTTTCGAGTTTACATTATTTCCCTTTAGTTTAAAAAAATGTATATGAACGTTATCTACTATACCTTCACAGTTCTAGCTGCAACAAAAGGAAGTATGATATTGAATCCGGATAAATCCAAGCCATATTACAAATCGAAAAGAAAATTGAGATTCTCCAACATTTCAATAACAATATCAATAAACCTTATCCGTATTATTTACGCAATCAAAATTTTACTACATGCACAGTAATTGAGAAACTTTCACAAATTCACAATCACAGCAGCGTAGCGTAATTACAATTTTCCAATATTACTCATCCATATGTTTGTATGGGTCAGCTGTTATTGGTGAGTTAAACTGTTGCCAACTTAAAAGTGACCGTGAACCTTCATCATTTCACTCATGTTTGTTATTATATTTGAATTTCTGTATGTTAATGATATTTGAAAACATGATTGATTGAGTATGAATTCATGATGTACAAAATCTTATCCTGATGAAGGAAATTAAAGCATGAATATTCAAGACTGTGACATTCTGGGTTAACATCAATGCGGGCAAACAACAACTTATGACTATTTCCCAGTCATGTATGTATTGTATGGGTGGGGGGGTTGTTGTTGTATTCCTGAGATATTGCTGAGATTTCGTTTGTATTGTGCGGAACCACAGAGAAGAAAATAATTCTTCCTCTGTTGCCTACTGTAATGTTGAAATTTTTAATACGCTATTTCACCATTTAAAAATATCTTGAAATAGTCGTTTCTCCACTTTGGTCGCTTCACGCAATAATTCGATTGTGACCATTCCTTTTCTAAGTTGGTAACTCCTAGATCGACTTCTTCGCGCTTTTATAATTTTTACATAAAATATTTCAATTTAAACACATTTTTATTCTAGAATTCTTAAGGATAATTTTTTGATACCATAATAATATTTACAGAGCACTTGAATACTGAATTATTTTGAACCTCATATCGTTTTTACCGGCCATTTGCCGAGCTTTCCTTATCAATATTGATTTTCGGTTATCACTACGGTAGGACTGCACCTCTTTGAGCAGAAGGATGGGGTACAGGGTGAAGCGCAGTCAGTGGAGACGGAGATATCAGGGGATAATTTGCGCTGACAATGCTGCATTCCATTATTATTGAACAAAAAAATATCACTGGAAATGCTTGAAAGTATGTAAGTACAATATATGTCTTTTAGCATAGGTAAAAATATTTTTTCTCTATCCCTGAGAATTTAATCCATTTTAGAATAAATACGGTACCTACTGTACAATGAATATTGACACATAAATAATTATAGTCTGTCTAAGCAAAGAAGACATTCTGGCAAGATGGGAAAATGACTCCAGCTCGGTCAGTATTAGTTCAAAAATTATTTATTTAGTCTAAAATTGTAGAAAACATTCAGCTCTTGGAATTGAGATTGAATTTGTGATTTTTATGAACCAACCAAGACATTGACCGAACTGGAGTCATATAGTTCCCATCTTGCCAGAATGTCTTCTTTGATTGGAACAATAACAAGTGAATAATCCTATTCATAGTAAATCTTTTTTTTATCAAGTATTTGTTTTATAAGTTTTCACAGCAAAATGTAGAGTAGAGGCAACAGAATATTAAATAATATAGAATCTATATCCGATGAATATGCGACAATAACAACCTTTTTGTTCATAAAGTATTAAATTAGCTATAGGCCTACTAATAATTAGCTAATACATAATTTTTAGACCTATTATTATTATTGTGATTCACGATCAAGATCATTTCAATAATGATCGCCCCTTAATTATTTCCAGCCTCGTAATATTTTATTTTAGCCAATTCCACCTCAAAATCTATTTGAAAAAAAGATAGTCCAGTAGCCTATATACCTAATTTTTTAATACATTTTATTAGTCTATGACCAATTAGGTAAACAGCCACTCGCTGTGCCTTATGCTGCTCAGTTATATTACAATAGAGTAAGAATCATAAAGCATGATTATTTAACATATTCTTAGTTTGCAATCTCCCGACATTTTTCAGGTCCACTAATAAAATGAAGAGCTAATGAAATAGCTGGTTGCATACCGGTATTGATCTTTATATGGATGACAGTGGTTTTGATAGCGATCCAAAGCAACGGCAAATAATCGAGGATGATCAACTATTTCCGGTAACTACTTCATGGTTAAATAATACGATAATATAGTAATGATAAATAACGTCAACTCCTTTGATAAGTTGCAAATACTAGGGAAGCGCATGCGGAGGCAGCTGCAAATTGAGCGGAGCGAGCTTTCTTTTTGTCCAAAAGTTTTTGTAGCGTGGACGCAAAAATTTGATCCCGGTAATTTAAGCCTAGCTAAACCTAGCTGATGGTGAAAGTGGCTCATTCTATTACCATGTAATGTTATGAAATGAGAAATGAAAATATGAGCAACAACCTTTAAGTGAATGTTTTCTCAAATGAGTGTTTGTTTTGATATAATATAAAATATATTATATTCTGATGAGCTTCCTGGGATTGCAAAAGAGTTGGGCTCAAAGGAGAATCTAAATCTTTCTCCAGGGTCTGATTACATGGAGAGACAATATTTTTTAGGAGTCAGTCCCGAGTTTTGGGAAATGATTCTGCAGAAGGGATGACTCAACATGAGAATTTCATCTGCGGTAAAACTGATCCCTTGTTATTGAACATCAATGTAAGAAGCCTTTCTGCTAATATTGATAAGCTTCAAGTAATTCTGGATAGCTTGGACCTGAAACCTCATATAATAACAATATGTGAGCATTGGCTCACCAAGGATTCTAGTTTCATTGCTGATTGTTTGAAAAATTACTCTTGTGCTTCCATTTCCCATAGAGCTGATTCTAGATTTGGTGGGACATGTGTTCTTGTGAAAACTGGTATAAAAGCCAAGCCTAGCCAATCAGTTGAAAAGCTGTCAGTTGATAGTGAATTTGAAGTGTCTGCAGCAGAGGTTGAATTATGGATTAATGGTAAGGAAAATAATTTTTTGATTGTAGCTCTTTATAGATGTCCTAGTTCTAATATGAAGACCTTTCTCTCACAACTGGACTATTTTCTGAAAAAGATTACATCTGGGAGTAAGAAAGTAAAGGTTTTCATTTGCGGAGATTTCAATTTAGATCTTTTGCAGGGTGGAAATGAGGCCTGTCAGTTCTTAAATATTATTGAGTCTTATAATATGAGACCTTCATTTCTGCAGCCTACTCGCATTACGTCTCACTCTGCATCCTGTATCGACAATATTATAACTAACGTCAACCAGAAATTCATTAAAGCTCAGGTCAAGGATCTGAATATCTCTGATCACTGTGCTCTTCTTTTATGGGTGAATGATGATCTCACTCTTCCCAAACGCTTTATATCTACTAGATATATAAGAAGCTCAAAGAGGTTAGAGTTGTTTTTGTTAGCTATGAGAAAAGCAAGCTTTAAACATGTTTTTGAAGATTGGCCAAATGCATATGATTCATTTCTCAAGGTGTTCCGTCATAACTTTTTTGAGTGTTATCCTCTTCAGTCCTTCTATGCACCAATAAAATCACAAGGAGGTATGAGTTGGGTCACGAAGGGTCTTCGAGTATCTATTAAGAAATAGAAAATGGTTGCTTGATCAAAAAAAAATCAACCCAAGTCCCACTTTGTTGAGCTACCTCAAAAAATATGAAAAAATTTATAAAAAAACTGTCTTGGCAGCAAAAAAGATATACAATGATAAATTGTTAGAGGAGGCTACAAACTATGGTAAGGTGATGTGGTCCATAGTCAAGGAGAATAGTGGAGGAAATGTTTGCCAGAGAACATGTCTTGAAGTTGAAATTAATGGACTCAGGATAAGGGATCCGAAAGTAATCGCAAATAGCTTTAATAATTATTTTTGTCATGTCTCTGATGCCTACAAGACAAACTCATCTATTTCCGCTTCTGAACAGTTTTTGAGAAAAGTTAGGACGTCTAGCAATCTATTCAAATTCCATTTAGTTAGCGTCTCTTACATAACAAGCGTAATTCGAGGTCTAAAAAATGGATTCTCATCAGGATGGGATGAAATTCCAGTCAATTTGCTCAAATCTTCTGTGGACATTATAGCTGGCCCTCTGACTCATATTGTAAATGGAATTCTTAGTACAGGTATTTTTCCCAGCAAATTGAAGTATGGAGAGGTGATACCTATTTTTAAAAATGGCGATAGTTCTCTGCTATCCAATTATAGGCCTATCTGCATACCCCCAGTGTTCTCTAAGGTTATCGAGAGAGCAGTTTATGATCAAGTAATTTCATATTTAGAGAAGAATTGTATTTTAGACCCCAATCAGTTTGGTTTTCGGAAAAATAAATCAACCAATATGGCTGTTTATGAGTTGGTGGACCATATTTTGAACATTATGGATAAATCTGAGAAAGCAATGGGTGTCTTCTGTGACTTATCTAGAGCTTTTGATTGCGTAGATCATAAGTTACTCTTGATGAAGTTGAAGTATTATGGATTTGATGTCACATCATTATCTTTTTTCAATTCCTACCTAGCCAATCGCTTCCAGAGAGTGAGAGTTTGTGATGGAGAGGGTAGATATCATGTGTCTGAATGGGCAAGAGTAATAGCTGGAGTGCCTCAGGGCTCAGTATTGGGTCCTCTATTATTCATACTCTATGTCAATGACTTGCCTATGAATGTGACTTGTTCCAGAACTTTACTTTTTGCGGATGACACAACAGTGATCATAAGGGGTAAAAATAATGACAATTTATTCAGTAAGAGCAGGCAGGTAATGAATGAATTGGAGGATTGGTTTAGAGCAAACGGCCTGAGCTTGAATTTATCAAAAACAGAAGCAATTCTCTTCAAAACCTCGGCAACACTCAGTAATTTCAACCCTCTGGAAAATTTAGATTTAGGCCCAGGAATTAAATTAAAAATTTCCAAAGCAAAGAAGTTTCTAGGTATTTGTGTTGATAGTAGATTGAAATGGAAGGAGGAGTCCATAATATTGTGTGGTAGGCTCTCAAGAGTCCTATATGTTCTTAGAAGGTTAAGGGATGTTGTGAGTCTCCCTTCTCTGTTAACGGTGTTTCAGTGTTCTTTCATGTCTCTGATTAGGTATAGTGTTCTGTTCTGGGGTGGCTCTGCACTGCAAGATCAAGTTTTTAAAATGCAAAAAAAGGCACTACGAATAATATTTAGACTGGGCTTTAGGGAGAGTTGTAGAACTCACTTCAAGAGGAAACAGATTCTTACTGTGCCAGCTCTTTATATCCTACAGGCCCTCACCTATTACATATCTAATAAGGCTCGCTATGCTGGAGATGAAATTACGCATAATTATTATACAAGAGGGCGCGGTCTCACTTTGAGGTTTCCTTATCATAGGCTGACATTATTAGAGAAAGGACCACATTATATGGCTATAAAATTATTCAATTGCCTACCAACTGATTTGAAAGAAATTAGAAATGAAAGACAGTTTAGGAAGGTTCTGAAGAACGTTTTACTCAAATCCTCTCCTTATTCACTGTCAGAATTTTTTAATTATAATCATTGAAAGTTCCTAGTTATCTTGCTTTTATGTTATTTGAGTTTTTGTTCTGTATTGTAAGCTTAATCTAATGGTACTAAGTGTTTCTCATGATAATGTATTGTGTATTTTTGTAGGCTATATCTTTTATGACGTTGTTGTATGTTAGCTGGGTCCGCAATGACTTCAGCGAACTGTACCAATGATAAATAAATAAATAAATAAAGCAAGATGAGAAAATGACTCCAGCTTGGTCAATATTGGTTAAAAAAATATTGATTGGGCTTAAATTGAAGGTCAGAATGTTTCTTACGAATGAGAGAAAATCATTAATTTTAAAACAAAATTGAACAAGACCAAGCTGCGGAGTCATTTTCTCTATGAGTGGTTCAACTTTGTAAATACAGCATTTGACGACCTTTTTTTGGTCTCAAATGTGCTCAGATTGTTTAAAATAATTATTCAGTAGCAAATTATAAAGGAAAATCAATATAAACTTGAAAAATCGCAAAAAATAAGAAAAATAAAAATAAATCGCCTATTGGATGAGATTTGTGCAAAATTTTGGTGTATTTCCACAACAAGCTTCCATTGTTTGTTAGCATGTTGAGAAATATTGAATGAATGCAAATAAATGAATAATTTTATTAATAAAGACATCTGGTAAAAACCCCATTTTGCCTCCTTCACACAGTACAATTTAGTTATTTGTGTATCAGTGCGCAAAGAGTGATTTTGCTGCATCAAGAGAAACACTGCAGCAAAGAAGCGTTGTGCCCGTATTACACATTAAATTTTTCCAAACTACCATATTGAATGTGAAAGGTTGAAATTAAAATTAAAATAGTCATATCTCAGTTATTTATCATCGAATCCTGACAAATCAGGCACCATTTTATCCAGAACTAGCCGGCAGGCTTGCTTCGCTCGTCTACTTCGTCTAGCCAGGGGGCTCCGCCCCCGGGACCCCCGACAGTATAGGCAGTGTAAGTAAAACAAACAGGCTCGCTTTGCTCGCCTGCAAAACCTCTGTCAGTGTCAGCTGAGACAAACAGGCTCGCTTTGCTCGCCTGCAAATTCCATTCAGAAGGGATTCGAAATTTATTGAACACAGCATTTCTAGACCTAATTTGAACCTGTTTACTTAATTTCAACATTTTCTGCCAATTTGTTCTCAAAAAATCTAAGAAAAACTCTGAAAATTCCGAGAAATAGAAGAACGCTAATATTATAGACTAACTATACATAGAATATAGAATAGAATATATATAGACTATAGAATATTATATCTACGCTAATATGAAGCATAACCTTTGGAAAGTATATTGGACATAGTTTAAAACTTTATTCAATATATTCCAAATTAGTTCATCTATAATCTCGCTGAACCATTGAACTTAAAATTTAGATTTGTCGTATCAAGGTGGAAGATATGCAGCTTGCAATACATCTATAATTTTGAAAAACTTATTACTTGCTTAATCTTGAACAGATTTCAAAAATATTCCAACTCAACAGTTCTAGACCTTATCTGAACCTGCCCACCAAATATCAACATTTTTTCGCCATACTCGTATGTAATACACAACTTTCCAAGCTAGATTTGCATTTGGAAAATTGCCGTTTACAGGAGAATCAAAGATCAGCTGTTCTGAATGCGGGAATAACTATTTTGATGATTTTTATAGCACTAGTCAACATCACGATGATAATTACAGCACTGAAAATCTAGCCCAGCTGTTTTTTTCGAACTCTGATGTATGAATAAACTAGTCAAACAAGCCGCCATGACAGTTCACTGTGTGTGTTTGTTTTGTACTAGTGTTGTGTTGAGGTTATGTTGGCTTCAGTTAATGTTTTCATTTGTTTGAGGTGTTAATAAATCCTTCTCAGTCTAGTATGACAAAAAAGTACATAATTCGTGTGGAAAAGTTTACAAACTCATAATTATTTTCCAAACTTGCGTGCCGCTTGTTTGGAGAACATAATTATTCGTTTGTAAAACCGCCTTTCCCACACTCATTATGTAATATACTATTACCAATTTTTTAATTTTCAATTCTTAATTCTTAATTTTCAATTTAGATTTTTAATTCATAATTTTCAATTTTTAGTTTTTGATTTTTAATTCTAATTTTTTAATTTTCAATTTTTAATTTTCAATTTTCAATTTTTTTCAACCAAACAAATCTTGAAAGGTCGTTAATTACTTTTATCTCTATGTAATAATAATATTGGAAGATGTTCCAAGTTGAAAATAATCGGCAAAAAAATGTTCTGCTCAGGTTTTGAACCCCCCTGATTGGTAAGCAGTGAAATACTAGTCCACGTCGCTAACCACTGAGCTATGAGGGTTCAATGAGGAGCCGATTCTGCCAGTGTTACCAACATGGTTTCAATAGCATAATAGACATATTTTCTGACCAGGAACGTTTTTCAAAACTGATGTTAGGTTGCAATCCTGCAGTGCAGAGAGCATGAATATAGCATGAATAATCAATAATGTGTATAGTAATAGTGTGTAAGCAATTCTTTTTTCGTCCTTAATATGAAAATTTTCAAAATGCTCTATAGCCTATAACCTGGTCGTCCATGTCTACTATCACCATGGCAAGTTGGAATCAAATTGGTTGAGCGGTTCCGGAGGAGTAGCATTATAAAGAGTGACTTTCCTAATCCATTAGAGCTTTGCTTTGCTCCGCTCAACAAGAGCTGACAGATTTTTCATGGCTTCTCATCGGTATACTTGCTGGTATGATGAGATCTAAACTCATCATTGCTAAACAAGCTGAACTGAAAAAATGCCGTGAAAACCATTTCAACGATTTCTCCCAATTCATTAAAACAGGAGCATATAAAATTCAAAAAATTTTAATTTTATTTTTAAATTAGAAATTTGAAGGTCAAAATAGAGTAGAATTTTTCCTCAAGAGGAAGAAAGGGCACATGTATGTAACCCTCTCTCACTTTCAACTAACTCAAATCAACCATACAAAGTTTTATTGATGTCATGGGAACCACATAATTTACCCCAATTCAAACCAACCAAAACCAAACCCATCAGGATCTGCCCCATCAGGGCAGATTTTCTTAAATTAACTTAGAGTGCTTTTTGAACACAGAAGGTTCCGTTGCATTCTCATTTAGAGGCGCGGACTATAAAGACAACACATATTTGAATCAATTTCAATGGAGATTTTTTGTCTTACAGGTTAGTGACAGTTCATCGAGTAGTGCGGCAACGATCAATTCAACTCCAAGAAAAAGTAATAGAAGCAGAGAATTGCAGAGAAAATTGGGTAGGTAATTTTTCGTTTAAATATTTCTAAACACATTCCAAAAATACCTAATTTGAAGACCTTGTCGCTTATCAAAGACTTCACTAATCGGAATACACAGTTTAGTAATACACATTGATTAGTCAAGGTTATAATATGATATTGTTGAAAAAAATTTATGAAAAGGATGTAATTATCGATCTGCTGAGAACTGACTGTGAGAAGTTATCCTCCACAACCACACAATTTGATGTTCAACTTGCTGCAGATACAATCGAAAACTTGCAGTCAGAACTAAATTCAATTAAAGAATCGAAAGAAAACAAGTCTCCACATTCAAATTCCGAGTTTGTCATGCCTAAGCATACTGCAAAACCTAGATGTCGTGCTTTCAATCCGTCTATTCAGACTGAAAATAGATTTTCTGTGTTGGAGGAGGATGAATCACAACCCTTATTGCCGGCTGGGAGAACTAATCGCAGAACTAGGCCTAATAGCTCAAGGTCTTTAAATGTTCGTTTCTTTGCGAGTAGTCAGGGACGGGACGTCTATAAGCACTTCATTGCTGAGAACCATCAGTTCTCTGCCATGGTCAAGCCGGGAGCTAAATTCAGAGACGTGGCAAAAGAGTTGGGTGAGCTGAGCGACAATGATGTGAGCGTCTTTTTGGCTGGAGGAAACGACATTGCCTGCAATGAAAGGAAACAACTCCACTCAGCACTTCGCAGTAAATTACATGATCTGCAAAATCGACGGGCTAAAAATGTGATAGTGTTCTCAGTGCCCCACAGACATGATCTTCCCAAGTGGTCTGCTATCAACGAAGAAATTAAGAAAGCTAATGAGGAAAATTACAATTTATGTAAAAAATTCAGAAACGTTTCATTTATTAATATCAGTGACATAGGTAAACGATTTCATACTTCACATTGTCTACATTTAAATAGTTGGGGAAAGAAATATGTGTGCGGCAAAATAATGGAATTGGTAAATAAGGTATCTAATGAGCAGAAATCCATTCCTCTAGTGGGCCCTACTGATTATTTTTTAGGGATAGACCAGACACCCTAAATTTGTTGGAAAGTTGTAATAGAAATTGTGTAGATACATCATCTCCTTGTCAAGGTGTGATATCTGATGAGGTTGAACCTATGAATGTAGATGCATACAGCCTAAATAACATTAACTTTGAGAGAGCAGGTATAGGATTTTTGTTCTTAAATGTTCAGGGACTGAATAAAAAATCTGCAGTTTTAGAAAATTTTGTTTCAGATTCAAACAGAGGTTTAGAGGCTCCTATTTTGTTCCTATGCTTGACAGAACATTGGTTGAGTAATGATGAACTGGCCTACTCTCACCCTGAGGGATTTTATTGCTCTTCTCATTTTAGTAGAACTAACCACATTAGAGGAGGTACTGCTATTTTTGTAGCAAATGACATTGAAGCAAGAGCTTTGAATATAGATAACTTTATTTCTGAATTCAACCTTGAGGCAGCAGTTACCATTGTGGATAAATTTAAGATTATAATAATGTGTATCTATCACTCTCCAGGTTATGATCCATATCTTTTTCTAAGTGCTCTGGAGAGTCTTCTTACTTTTTTATCCAAATGGGAGGGATACATCATTGTGGCTGGAGGTGATTTCAATGCGGACTTTGATGTTACTACATCAAAGCCTACTGCATTGGAGTTTCTTAATCTTCTCAGACAATTTAACTGCTTTTGTATAAACTCAGAGCCAACCAGAGGCAATAGCTGCATTGACAATGTTTTTGTAAATTGTCAACACAATCAAGTAAAGTGCACTGGGGTAGGGTTCGATTAGTCCAGTGCTCGATTAGTCCAGTTTTTCAAATATATAAGTTGTTTTATGAGAGTGGTTCGATTAGTCCAGTTTTTCCAGGAAAAACTGGACTAATCGAGGCAGTCTATTTCAATTTGTCTAGAGGTTCGATTAGTACAGTAAAGTTGGTTTATTAGGTAGGATGTGCAAGGCGCTCGATTAGTCCAGTTTAGCCAATTCATGTGACCCGCTGAACCGGTTATAATATGTGGAATCAACTATATCACTCTCTCAGCGTTACACTAGAGACGCTGCCATAATCGCCAACGGCAAAAGTTATCGATCAGTTCAAGTAGCTTGCAAACTCTGACGTCAGGTTTCCAGTAAAACTCTGACGCTATGATAGCCCAGTAAAATAATGGTAGTTTTGTCAGACAAGTGATGCGAAAGTTTTTTTCCGATTGTTTCATATTATGACTGTATTCCAGTGCGCTGAATCCAAAATTGAAGTTTTCTGCCGTCCTAGGGTACGGCTTCACCCTTAAAAATTGAAAAAACCCTTAAATTTTGGTAATTTTTTGTTTCTGATTTTTCAATTGATATTGTTTATTTATGGAAAAAATATTCAGTTGAAGATTATAGTCAATAAAATTACTTGGAAAATTTGAGGTCACACGCTGAATTTTGATATATTCTTTTAGAGCTGATACGTACCAAAAAGGGGTAGATTAATTCAGTCTTTGAAAATCTAAGTCAAAACCTTTGGATTTCACAACAAGTGGCTTACTTGGAATATAGGCTGAATGAATGTGCTCTTGTAAAAACTCTTGTATAATAGGAATGTATGATCAATTTCATATAAATTGCATTCTCAATTTCATAAATTGGAGGACGGGGAGGGGTTACCGGTAGGAAAATAGCCACGGAAAATAAATGAATAATAATAAATTTTTATTTCTCAGTAAGCAAACTAGTACAAAGAAAACATTAAACCTCCACGAAATGTATACAATGAGGTACTCTAAAAAATATAGTTTAGATATGATTTCCAAATTTACTAAGAATAAGAGGCACTCCCGAGAAAATTCTATGTGGGAGATGCCATCAAAGTTCAAAATTTTAAAATTATTTCTCTTGCAATAAATAAGTAAAATTATAGAAAATTCACCACTACACGGTAAGGACGACTCCTCAGACACTGATCCATGTGGAAGACCAAAGGAGTAAGTAAATCTCCATAACAGGCAAGGAAAGAGTATTGAAGACTTGAGGAGGAAGCGTCATTTTGGCAGCAAATTTTGGCTCCACAGTTCATTTTGAAGAGAGCAAAAGTTAGCCTATAATATGAATGTTCAGCTAGGTACTTGAAATCTAAAATTATATTTGCTATTAGTCCTGTATTATTCACTACTCCCGTGCTAAGAATCATTGTATATAGGCTAAGTTACTACTAAATACCTACCACAAGTACCGTATTCATTCTTGTATAGTTCATTTCTTAAAAATGCTGGCTGACTATAATGAATTCCTTTAAGCTTGAGAGAGCATTCAGGGTGCTTCCTTATCTCATCTGGTTATGGGCGCCTTTAAATGATCTTGAAAAATGTTGAATACTTTCAATATAGGCTACATTATCTTGATAAGATGTAATATTATACATAAATTGTTGAAAAATTAAGAATGTTGTATATAAATTGGTAGTAGTGTTAATTGAATTAGCTATTAAGTTATGAATTGAAAAATCAGTGTCTTTCTAATGGTATAGCGATTTGTCTTTCATTTATAGCGACTTACATTCATTGTTGAGTAGCCTAATGAGTTACATTCATTGTTCAATAAAGAACTTGTATATGTATATAACTTACTTCAAAAACACCCAGTAACTTCTCTTCATATTTGCGAGAATGGCCATGAAGAAGGAAATAATAATATCTTTGCTTCTCGTTATCACTATATAGTTAGTTGACTGAATGAATTGTATACTGATTATGCTTAGTTTGAAGAATGATGAATACAGTTACATACCGTAATAATACATACCCATATCCAATCAAATTCCAATTAAATTTTATTGTTATTTTTCAAAAAAATGATTATTCATAAAACATCATTTTATGCACTTCATAAGACTTGCAGAATATAGCTCAGAATAAACTCAATTCTATAAAATAATCATTAATAGCCAAAATTAAATGTGACAACTTGATTCTGCAGTTTGAATTTATTCATGACATAATAGCTAGCATGGATGATAATAATAATAATCATACTATAAATACCATAAATATAAATAAATGTCATTTATATTTATATAAATGTCATAATATATAAATACTAACAAAATTGAATTTGTGGAGAAAAAAGGTGCAAAGGGAAAAACTTTGGTCCGAGTTCTGATAAGCAAGAGGACCCAAGTTCGATCCTTGACCAGGGAACAATATTTTCGAACGCAGTACTATCACATAGATACGTCACCCCGTCTATTAAAGGAGACGTAAAGCCGTCGGTCTTGACTGCCTAAAAACCAGTCGCCATCTCCCATTAGCCCCGCACAGGCCTAGGAGCCTATGCGAGCATCAGTCCCAGGAAAAAAGACTATATAACTGATAAAAGAGGAAATGAAAAGAAAATTAAGAAATCAAGTTTTATATTTTATACAATAAGTGTTTCATCAAAAATTTAACATAATGGAAGCGATAATGATATTGAACTGTATGACCTTTAATGGCACGTTGTAATTACGTAAATTCCTCATGTTTCAAAAACAAAATATTTGCTCTTCAATTTAACCACATCTTGTCAATTTCATTTGAATTTCATAGTTACCCGGTATGCGTGCAATCAGATAAATTGTGATTGTCAAATAGTTATGCAATCTGACTATAATATATCTTGGTGTATTACTAGATGAGAAACTTGAGAAAAGATAGAGAGAAGTAGAGAGAAGGAAGAGTAAAATGAGAGAAGGAAGAGAAAGCACAGGATAAAGAGGGTAAATGAGATAAGAGATAGAGAGAATAGTAAAATGAGAAAAGAGAAAGGAAAAAGTGGATTGAAAAGTGAATGAGGCAGTGAAATGATTGAAAAGAATGAGAGAGAAGGATAAAGAGAATAAAACGAGAGAGGAGATAGAGAGGAGAGGTTAAAGAGAGAGTAAAATGAGAGAAGGTGAATAGAATAACTTTATCCATGTACATTAATTATAGATAATAAAATATGACTACTTCGTTACAGCATTGAAACGGCGAAGTTAGGACCAAGTCCTGCCTTGCACTTGACCAACAGGATAAAGAGACCGATATGAGTAATTAATCTAATTTAATGAAAGCGAAAAGGCACTCATTGATAGAGTCTGATGATAATTGTAGTAATTTCTCGCTATTTACTGTAGTCTGTGCAAGGAAGAAATACATTCTGGGTAGATGGGGAAATGACTCCAGCTTGGTCAATATTGGCTCAAAAAGTAAAATTTTGGTCTTTAATTGAAGATCAGAATGTTTCCTACAATTTGAGACCAAATCTATGATTTTTAACCGATATTGTCCAAGCGGAGGTTATTTTCCCATCTCGCCAAAATGCCTTCTTTGCTTGGAGAGACTTTACATCTCTATCAGCAATAATACTATAGAATGATGATGTAGCCTAGTATAATAGTCTGTCTAAGCAAAGAAGACCCCCTGGCAAGATGAGAAAATGACTTCTGCTCGGTCAATATTGGTTCAAAAATTATTGATCTAGTCTCAATCGTAGAAAACATTCTGATCTACAATTTGAGACAAAATTAATATTTTTTGAACCAATATTGACCCAGCTGGAGTCACTTTCCCATCTTGCCACACGGTCTTCTTTGCTTGGACAGACATGCGCATACAAGTGTAGGTTTCTTGGAACTTCAAAAGGCTTTGATCGTTTGATCTAAGACAACAATTCACACAGAGAAGAAGCAAAGAAGACATTCTCGCAAGATGGGAAAAGCCTAAAGAGCCTTGGAAAATTCTACAAAAAACAGGAACATTCCTCTCTATATTAGTGTCCTCCCCATAAAAATTCAAGTCAATCTGACAACAAATAAAAAAGTTATTCATATTTTTCGGATTTTATGTCTTAATGCAATGAAAACTCAAAAAGTTCGGAGTGATCTACCTAGATAATAAACTGAATTTGGACTGCTAATTTATTTTTGATTATTGAACTGATAACTGATTATTTATTGATATTTTCGCATTTCTGAACGCAGAATTGGGTTTATGAAGAGTTCCTTCAAACGTATATCATTACAGATAGGTTTCAGATCTTTACTAGTTAACAATTTTATTTTATAAAAGCGTATATTCTTGACAATGATATACGCTTTCACGATGTATAATTTGAATACTTCCAATCCAAAAATATTTTAGTGGATTCGTAAATATTTCTTTGTTTTGAAATTAGCCTTATGTGGAGGCTTTAACTCTTGCACTTAACCCACTCATCCACGGCCACCCTCAAGACTGTTGATAATATTAAAATTTCAATACAAAAAGTTATGGTAAATAAAGTCACATATAGAGAGCCTAATTTAAAGGTTTTTTGGCTCATTAGATTTTTAGTTTCATGAATACAATAATTCAGCTTCTGAATAATTACCAATACAGATTTCAAATATTGCTGTAAATCATAAAAATATTAATATTAATTAATCAAACTGTCCTTCCATGAATTAAACAATATTAAATCTCGAATTTCTAACATGGGTAGCCTAATTTAATAGATTAAACAAAGATAATAAGATTCAATAAGTTAAAAGATACCGGTGAATTATTCAGAATATTACATTATAAATAAATACAACATGGTTGTATAATGAAAACCAAGCTATTGTCATTTGCAACCTAATTCAAAGATCGCGCCGCGCCGCCTTGGTTTTATTTGAAATTTGTTAGACGGCCACTTTGACGCCGTCTAGATATAGTCAATTCCTTGTCAACGCATATAGTGGATTCATCACCTGGTACGAATTCAGTACGCCAACTGTACTAATCGAGGCACTGTATTAATCGAGACGCAGGGCTTCGATTAGTCCAGTGCCTCGATTAGTCCAGTTCTGGACTAATCGAGGCACTCGCTCATCTCATTGAAGAACTGGACTAATCGAGTCACTGTATTAATCGAACCCCTGCGCCTCGATTAGTCCAGGTGCCTCGATTAGTCCAGTTTTTCAGTTTCTTAATGTAGGATAGGAACTGGACTAATCGAGCACTGGACTAATCGAGTAATCCCCGTGCACTGTGGTTAAAGATTTCCTGTTTTCAGAACATGATGGGTTGACTGTGAGTCTGATTACACCCAAAATGTCATTTGTTAGTGATACTGATATTTCCAATTCAATTAGTCTTACCAAACTAGTTTTGCCTTCAAATAACATTCCTTTTCTCATTGAAAAATTAAAAAACACTGACTGGAGCCTGTTGACACTTGAAAATGCTTTTGATGCCTTGACAGAATTTAATATTTTTTTTAAAACCTTGACCAGCATTCTTGATTGTTTCTTGATTTCTAAACATTTTAATACTAGAAATAGAGTAGTTAAGACAAAAAGAAAGTGGTATACCCCAAACCTGGCTAAGACTAAGGATAAAATTCTATCTCTTGATTTTTTGTATGAGAGTACCGGTAGTGAGGTAGTTAAAGCTCAGCTGACAGCACTGAAGAAAGAGTATACTAAAGAAATATCTGAGGCCAAAGCGTCTTATAACAGCAAATTAATAAATGGTAGCAAAAATAAATGTAAGGCTGCTTGGGATCTAATTAAAACTAGTTGTAACCTGTCAGGGGGAATAAATAAGCCAATGATATCACCTAAATCTTTTAATATGTATTGTGTTGAATCTGTTGACAAATTAAAAAAAGACATGGTCAAGCCAAATGTCTCAGCTAAGAATTGTCTTTATAAAACAAATAATAGATTAAATGAATCTTTTGAGTGGAGATCTATTGTTGAGGAAGATGTATTGAAAGCTACGAAACATTTAAGTAATTCCCATAGTGATGATTATTACAACATGTCTAACAGTTTATTGAAAATTATAATTCCTTACATTGAGTCTCCACTTACTATATGCATCAATAGAATACTGCAAGAGGGTATTTTTCCAGATATTCTTAAAATTTCTAAGGTATGCCCTTTATTTAAAAAAGGAGATAAAGGTAAACCAGAAAGCTACCGCCCAGTTTCCTTAGTACCTGTTGTGTCCAAGCTTGTGGAGATTTTGATTTGTGGGCAAGTAAATAAATTTCTAGAAAAAAACAAAATAGTATCTGGAGTTCAGTGTGGCTTTAGAAAGGGCAAAGCAACAATAGATGCAGTGGAGAGTCTAGTATCTGATGTTATTCAGGCCTTTGAAGACAAGTGCTTTGCCCAGGTTACATTCTGTGACCTGAGCAAGGCATTTGATTGCGTCAACCACTCTGATGTGTTGGAAAAGCTGGAATATTATGGATTCAGAGGTAGACCACTTTCACTTTTTGAGTCATATTTGAAAGATAGAAAGCAAGCAGTTTATATTACTGGTGAATGGTCTGATTTGGTTGGCTTGAAATATGGGGTACCTCAGGGTTCTGTTCTCGGCCCTCTATTGTTTCTGATAAGTATTAATGACCTGCCTCACAATGTAGTGTGCAGAACAGTCCTTTATGCCGATGACACAACGTTTTTGAATATTTCAAATAATTTTTCAGAACTCTCCAATCTTGTTAAAGTTTCATTAGCGGACGCAGGAGTGTGGTTCAAGGCTAATGGTTATCTTTTGAATGAAAATAAAACTGAAAATGTTATATTTAGTTTGAGACCTTATGATAATGAACTTGCTGATCATGGTGTAGTTGATAGCGTAAAGTTCTTAGGAGTTCATGTTGATCATCAGCTGACATGGGGAAAACATATAGATTATTTGAAATCAAGGCTTTCAAGAGTAGTGTACCTTATTGGTCGGCTAAAGCATTGTGTTACAACTAACTCTGTAAGGATGGCTTATTTTGCCTTTTTCCAATCTGTAATAAAATATTGCTTACTTTTATGGGGTAATTCTGCTAGAATTGACGAAATACTCAAGTTACAGAAGAAGGTTGTAAGGATTATAAGCAATGCAAAGTTTTTAGATCATTGCAAGCCTTTGTTTATCAAACTGAAAATAAAAACTATTAAAAACTTGTACATTTTTGAATTAGCAACATACTCTTTGAAAAAAATGCCTCACATTACTCTCAATAAAGATATCCACTCACACAATACACGCAATAAGGCAAAAATGAGTTTCCAATACTGTAGATTGGAAAAATCACTGAAAAGTCATACTGTAATCAGTAATAGTACATTACGCCACAAGCCTTGGAAGTGAACGTTTACTGAAGTGAACGCGCCGTGAAGTGTGGCGAAAAAAGGTTTACAATAAGTTACTTGAATGTATCTGTAAATACTGTGACAATCAAAATCTATTTTTAAAAAAATTGGATACTTGGCTTGTTCAGAATCCTTTCTACAGTGTTGAGGAGTTCTTTGAAAATGCAGACGTAAATTTTTAGGTTTAATGTAAAAAAGAAGGCTTAAATCACTTTTTCTCTTATTTATTAATATAACTTATTTATATGTATGATTCTATGTACACAAATTTTATACCTACTGTGTAGCCTAATTGTTGTTGACTTTTCTAATATTATACACTGACGTTGTTGATACATGTATTTGTTCATGGCAATAAAAAATATTTGATTTGATTTGATTTGGTTAGCGACAGTGTTGGGGAGTAGCGCGCTCCTTTTTTTAGTTTGCAGTGTAACGACGCTACTTTTTGTATAAATATTGTAGCGTCGCTACATTTCAAGAGTAGTATGTAGCGTAAATCACGCTACTTTTCATGTTACTTTTGGTAAGTTATACATCAACTCATATAATTGATAGTACAATGATCGATAAATTGATGCCACCAGCCCCCCAGTGGGCTAGTGGTCCATAATTATTTATATAATAAATAATCAAAAATAAGCTAGAATATCGTTATTTGCCAAATATTCTATCAATTTTACATTCAAAATGACACACTTTTCAATAATTTAAGAAACGGAAGCTAAGAGGGAAATAGGTCTGTCATTTTTTGTTTGTTCTTGATTTGTGAATTGGTATGATATGAAAATGTTGGAATAGAATGATTTTGTAGTTCCATATTTCTCTATTACATTAAGGTGCATATAATTATAACTTAATTATTATACATTCTACAATAGTGTTTCCTTAATCTCAGGGGTACTTTTATTTCAAATAATTATCAAAGTAAGTTACCTTTTTTGAACTATTTTTCAATTAAAATAATAATAATTCAAAAAGGGAACTTTGATAATTTTTACAATAAAAAACAATTCTACAATAGTATGGTCAACATTCACATTGATATTATACAGAGTATATCAGAAAGTAGTGTCAAGCATTTCAGGGTATTGTTCCTTGGTAGAAAACATACATAAATATCATTTTCAAAATGTCTGAAAGTCCTCAATTACTCACACAGCCGCCATTTTTTTATCTCAATTTTCATCTAATCTTTCAATTTTATAATTTTGTAGCGGCCTTGAGAGGGTACTATAGTGGCCAATTACTATGTAAAATCAACCGAGAAATCGAATAAAACCAGTTAGAAGTTCGTATAACTTTGATGGTTATTGAGATAATTAGAAAAATAAGCTGAAAAACTACATTTTACAAGGGATAGAAATAGGATATTTAATTGTTGACTAGAATTTTCGGTTATTTTATATTGTAGGAAATTCAATTCTGAAGGAAAAATGTTCAGTAACATTTTCGTCTAAAACGCACCCAAACCTCACAAATCAGGATTTAAAGAAGACAAACAGACAAAAAGAGCAGGTATGAAGAGATTGCTGTTTTGACTTCTTTAATCCCTGATTTGTGAGGTTTGGGTGAGTTTTAGATGAAAATGTTACTGAACATTTTTCCTTCAGAATTGAATTTCCTACAATATAAAATAATCGAAAATACTAGTCGACAATTAAATATCCTATTTCCTATACCTTTAAAGTTGTAAAATGTAGTTTTCAGCTTATTATCTCAATAACCATCAAAGTTACGAACTTCTAACTGGTTTTATTCGATTTCTCGGTTGATTTTACATAGTAATTGACCACTATAGTACCCTCTCAAAGATTAGATGAAAATGAGAAAACAAAAATGGCGGCTGTGTGAGTAATTGAGGAATTTCAGACATTATGAAAATGATATTTAGGTACCTATGTTTTCTACCAAGGAACAATACTCTAAAATGCTCGACACTACTTCTGCAACACTCTGTATAATAAATGAATGTCAATCAATATAGTAGATGTGTAGCCTAAGCATAACGTTTTTTCGTTTTGATAGACATTATTTGCCTAAACCACACAAAAAAAATTCTATCATGACTTTGTAAAGAAGCGGAAAAGTAGCTAGCTACTTTTTTTTGTAGTTGTAGCTAGCTACTTTTTTTTAAATGTAGTTGTAGTTGTAGCTAACTACTTTTAAAAAGTAGTTAACCCAACACTGGTTACCGATTTGTCAAGATTTTCGTAGAATATAGGACCTTTCCTAATCGAAGATTTGTCTAAAGACTAACTTGGTGTTCTATAGCATGGCGCACACTGCAACAGAAGAACGGAGGAAAATCCCTCAGGTTAATAAATGTTGCAACTACAGACGTCCGTCTTCAGGTTTGTGTGTTGCAACATTCAATAACCTGGGAGGGATCAGGGTTATGATTATTTTCTCCATCCGTTTGTTATTGGGTGCGCATTGCTTTAGGTGTGCTTTTTACTTCCCCAGAGAATACACTAATTTCAAATACATTTCTTTCAGTGAAACAGGAGAAAGGCATTGATGCATAAATAATGGCGGGTAGCCTATGGCAGTAAATCGGGCAATGATAAAAGCACCAAAATATCGAAAAATAATTTAAAATAATGAGATAATATAGGTCCAAGAATTTTGATAATACCAAATTAAAATTACGTAATTGTAATTTAAAAAAAAAACACATACCAAAGGATGCCCATTATTATGCAATCTCGGCAAAGCCAATAAAATTGAGTGTCTGAATTGGCCTAAACAAGCCACTCCCATAGTGGACGGTCCAAACAAAGGTTATCAACAATGGTGTAATGTCTATTCACTGCCGCATCAATTGGAACTTCTAAACTCTTGGAACGTCCAAGAATTTGTTTGCTTTTTCCTTGTTTATTAAGGTTCTTACGAACCAGATATTTTTCTTCTTCCTCCACAACTATTGAGCTACTCAATTATCATGATTTGATCAATTATGTTATGAATGACTGAAATGTCATTGTGCATATATTAAAGTAAGTTAAGCTGTAATATCTGTCAAATAATTATCATCATACTCAATTCTGCCAAATATTTTCGTGTGTCAAGTTAATAGAATTATGTATTGCGTAAATTACATAAATAAATAACTTTTTGTAATGCCAACAGAGAGACGTATTGAGCAAGCGAAAAAAAATCAAAATACACAAGAGACGAAAAAGAGTCCATCACTGATTCCAATCCAGAGACTTCCAATACCTTGCAGCAAAGCCAGTAGCAATAGCATCAAGGAGCAGCATCCACTTGTTAACTGGGATTCAGATGAGAGGTTTGTTACTTTATTTGTTCATCTCTACAAGAAACTGAGAACATTTCCAAACTGGAATTAGTATTCTTTTACAAATTACTGAAAGTCATTAAAATGTTTGCTTTCTAAAAATAAAATTTAAATTTGTACATAATTTTTCACTCAAGTACCCTATATTTCTAAAGTTGTAATTTATGGTATTCATTGTCATATAAATTTAAAAACTTTGTTCAAGTTACTGTACTTAATTATGAAAAGTAGTTAATTCTTTACTGGTATTATTTTTTAAATATCATGTATTGCTGTAAACGTAGGTAGAGTAACAAAGCAGAACAGTTGAATGATTTAAATTTCTTTCCTTATCACACTGAGTTAGCAACGTATAAAAAATCGTGACATGTCTAAACGATAAAACCAATACCTGAGAGACAAAAATTGACTATGAAAAATAGAGTCAATATTAAAAATATACCGATCATAAACCCAAGATTTGTAATAACTTGGATTTTAGTAAAAACGTATAATTGACATCCTCAAATACATTTTACATGTTATTAGTTCGATAGAAGAAAAAAATAGATTATGGAGTGTATAATATATGCTAGATATGTGCAGTGTTGTGCTCCTTCTTCAATTCATTTGATATTGTTTGCAGTGAAGAATTGGACTTCTTCCCAGTATCCCGCACTCGAGACTCCAAACAAGAGTTGACAGATACATTCAGCATAGAAGATTTCGAACTAACACCAGAAGAAGATGACCTGGATCTTCTTCCACCCAAAACAATGAGCTTGTGTTGTAATTGTCGTAACTACACTTTTAAATGTATAATATTATAAGCTTTGATGTGTGTAATTTGGACCAACTTATTTATCTTATAAGTATTGTAAATTTATTGGAAAAATCATCTAATGAATCTCGGTAACTACCCTATTCCATAATATTCACAAGACAAATGCTTTGATTCATAAAGTGTGTTGATAGAAATGAAATAATTTACTCTAATCTAAAAAACCGACTAGTTTTGAAGACTAGTATTTTTTATTATGCGATATGTCTTTTGAACAGGTATTACATTTAGAAACTGTATAGGCCTACCCACATGGTGGTTATTGACTCCAAATGTTTATTGATTAGCTTGGTCGAATCCAAGGTTATTACAAGAGACTCGTAATAATTTTCACTGGCGGGAAATTTTCTTAATATGATTATGACTTAAATCAAGCGTTCCACATTGTCACGTGATTATACAGTCTCTTTACTATTTGCTCTTTGTAGTTACTTTTAAATAAATTGAAAAGTTTAAAGGGGTTTTATAGGACATTTTTATATTCAATATGTAATGAACAAATTATTTGTTCGAA
This sequence comes from Sogatella furcifera, assembly GCA_017141385.1. Taxonomy (NCBI): domain Eukaryota; kingdom Metazoa; phylum Arthropoda; class Insecta; order Hemiptera; family Delphacidae; genus Sogatella; species Sogatella furcifera. The sequence continues at coordinate 23,599,120 of CM029546.1, forward strand.
GAAAAATGTATACATACGGTTAGGACTCGAAAATGTAAAATCAAATTACGAAAACTTGGAAAATAGAACAGATCATGTCTATCTAAGAAACATGTTTTACAGTTTGATGGAATTAAAAAGTAGACCACGCAAGCTGAGAAAATACGTCGTCACATTACACTTCAAATTATGACGGGTATCTTCTCAGCCTGCGTGAACTTTTGGCCACCAGTAGGATGGTCTGTAGAAAATAGCTTCAAGTTAACGGCACTCATGAGGATGAAATCTATAAATAGAGAAGACCATTAATATTGTGTGGTCTGTTTTAGGCCAATAATGTAGCCTTGTAGGAGTTTGACTACTCATCTTTACTTTTGTTTCATTGATTAGAATATTATTAATATTTATTGTCATGCTTTTCTAGTCAGCATTATTGGGAATGTATTTTTCTGTGGCTCAAGCACAATTCAAACTCTATACTATACCGTTTGTGAACGGAACGTTATTTAATAACTTATTCTTGAATTGTGTATTGATGTAATTATATTACATTTTATGTATAATTTGGAGCTATTTTGTGTGAAATTATTATTTTTTCATGCAAATAATACATTTCATTAATGTGATCCCGTAGCACAACGAAAATAAAAAAAAGATAATAGCTTATATTAGATAGATAATAGAATTCAACATTTGTCATTACGCTCATGTATGATACTCCAGCGATAGAGATAGGCGTGCAGTTGAAGAATTTCTAATGGCTAACTGAATTCCAGCAAGTGACTTGGAGTTTTATTATGTATGTGTACATTTTTTGATAGAAACTTTGAAGTACTCTAATAAATATACTGTGAGTTGACAATGTTGAGCTTTTATTGATTCTAGTAAATTGAAGATCTACTCTTTCAAATCTATTTTCAATTTTTAAGAGAAATATTAAATTTTAAAAAAATATCCTCTTGTTTTGAAAAGGAGGAAAAAGCTCCCTTTATTGGGAGGCTATGGCCTTGAAATTGTTAACTATGTAAAGTAGGAAAATCGGCCCATTTAGAAGCATTGAAATAATCTTCAAATCAGCTGTTTCAATGGTTGCGTATCTTGTGTGCATTCTTACATTTGACTTGCTACAAATCATAGCTATCTGAAGGCATAATTGTATATGCTAATTTCTATCATAATCTAGTACAGAAAACAAGAGGAATTCTATAAGAAAAGTTTCATGATCATGTTTCATTAAAATTACGAGTATACTTAAAGAGAAAAACTAATTCAACATGAATTATTATTTGTTGCAACAACTATACTCAATGCTAACTAACATACGGGTAGATTGCAAGGTTATTAAAAAACCTTGTCTTGAATAACCTTGGGTAGATTGTACCTACGGTGTAATGTTGCCTGGGCTATCTATTTGAGGGGTTATCTTTCCCTTCTTAAGAGGCATACTAGGAAGACTTTTCAAGTCGCGCAAGAGTTTTTCAGTGGCACAAAATGTTTCAGGAAGGCCAAGAACTCGTTGAAGATGAGTTTTGCGTTGGATGCCTGTCAAACGCTTGAGACAGGCGTACAATAGTCGTCCTCATCAGTGAGAAGAACGGTCTAGTAATGGAAACCATCCACAGTATCGAAACGGATGATTTGGTGATGAGAAAAATTGTGAGGAATTTACCAACTGTGGGGCAGTGCCACAGTGAGATTGTTGTGCAGCATCTACTGGCGAAATTCTGCGTTGCCAAGTCATATAAACCACCTAACCAATTCACCTGACTTTTTTCTTACTGCCATAAGTGAAAAGGCCGCTGTGAGTGCAGGGATTGACTCTGATGGTATGACTTCAACTTCCAAACAGCTGCAACGCGCTCTCATAACACTCGGCGCTAAAATCGACCTCCTGTCTCAACGCATGGCGTTAGGAGGCTAAACCACAGTGCTCCTGAAAGGTAAAGAACCCGTCTATTGAGTCCGACCAGTTGGAGCCCCCTCCACTTCTCTGTCGAAACTCTAGAAGTTTGAATCTACCCTGTCTACAGGAGGCTCAACGATCTCTAGTATGCGAGCCGCACACTTCACCATTATACCACTCTAACTAGCCATGAAGTAAATGGGAGAACAAATACTTTGATATATCCTGGACCAGCTGGAGTTCTTTATATTGCTAATTCTCAAAGTCATTGAAGATCAAATATAAATGTCTGAAAGCGGTATAGAATTTGATAGAGATTTCTTGATGAGCAAGGCTGAAAGACTATTTATAATGCATCAAAAACAAGACAAGAATTATAATTGATACACAACTTTATTTGACAGATTATACCTATCTTCAACATAATAAACATATGAAACATAACTGTAAAACGATTTCCCTTTGGTACATTTCTATCATGCACATCTTTTGCACAATTGCTTTATATACACTTAACACGTTCAACAATATATTCATATAATACCGTTTTTTCTAAAATTATTTCTAGTAAAGAGTAAAATAATCCTTGAGAGATGAAAATGGTAGTAGTAATGAATAAATATGTAATACTCCTAATTAAAAGCTTAAAGTAAAGGAATGATACGTGATACTAGATAGAATGTTTGATATTGATTAATACTTATAAAACATGCAGAATGATTATAAAAGTTCACTCTGAATATCTAAGAAAAATCTAAGATGATTGAATATATAATGAATGATGTGTATAACCTGGCACAATAATATCAAATTCACAGTGGTATGAAAATTCATAAAAATGTCGAGATTCTCATACAGTACAAGATTGTTTATACCCATGTCAAACTTTACACATAAATTACATACTTGCTCTTGTCAATGATATTCAATACTTACACATAAGAGAACAGATAAAGCAGGTACTATTTAAATTAGAAATGTTTATGCGTCTTTCCACTAGGATTCATTACGTGGACGTTACACCCTTTCTTGCCACAAGAAGATTTAGAACAGGATGCTTCTTTATGTAGTCGACGGCTTTTTTATGGGTGACCATTGTGAAATCATAACCATTACACTGAAAACCAGAAATAACTATTGTCACCAATTGAAATAATAATGATAATTCCAAATATGTTGTATTTTATCAAATTACACTTGGGCGTTATGTAATTGAGTAGGCCTAATTAATATTTCAACTCAGTAGTTTCTGAACCGAATAAAAAGTATCAATCGAATGTAAAATAATTCATAATGATTGTATTCAAGGAATAAAACTATTGATAATTCGACACCCGACTGGATTTTTTATTCCGATCATAGAGTGACTTCTAAAAATATGAACTTTCGAAGTTACTGAGGGGAAAATGGATGAATATATGTAAATATGATTTATTGTAATGTTGGTATCTAAATTCATATTGAAAACCATGCGAGGAACAAAATTCTACATTCATATTTTCATTCCCGATGGAGACAATTTTATAGGCAATTTCGAAAACTTCCCATCACATCACGGAGTATCTCTCAATTTTTCCATCGCCGGTTTTGCGAGCAAGCAGTAAATGTGAATGCCCAACGCAACTCCATGGAATTAACAATAAAACCTCATCACAGCAAGGCGGCACCACAAGTCATACAGCTCGTGTAAGCACGAATTTTCTCAACAAAATTTTTCCAAATTTGGTGATACCCTAGAATGGAGCAATTCATTGGCCTTCCAATCGTTGGACCTCAAAACGAGCGATTCTTCTCTTTTGGGAGTACATGAAGAGCTAAATGTAAACAACCTCAAACGCTAGGGGGACTAAAGAGGAGAATAAGGTTGAAAATTGAGACAGTTTGAGGTTTTACATATTTTAAGATGAGAGATTCATTCTTTATTCATACATCAATACAACTACTTCAATTGGGAGGGAAAAATAGGCATAGCCTGTGCTATTCCTCTTCCAAAAATTTTATAATAAAGTCAATATTCTCCAAAATGAGGTTATATGATATAATAACACTGAGTAAACACATAATTTTCAATCCAGGAATAACACTGAAATTTTGAATTTGGAATGTTGGTTGCCGGAATTAAATAAATATCATGCACCAAAACAAAAAATAAAAAAAACAAAACAAAAACAATATTGAATATTAGATGCTACGCGTATGAGTGATGTGATGAAAAGTTTCAGAAATCGCTTACAAGAATGTCCCAAACTCTATTATAATAACTTTCATGAAAAAATAATTATTTAATTTGACATGTTTAAGGGCTGAGGTTTCTCTGATATTTAATAACTTATAAAAATGATTATGGGTTCATAAATCATAACAATAGAAGAGATTCTGTAAATTAAGGATTAAATGGAGGTCTCAATTTTAGCGCAATAAAATTTCACTGAAAGATATTGTCTCAATTACCTGTAAAATTTTATCATGAATTCTCAATCCCGATTTTGATGCTGGACTACCTTCATGAACTTCTGTTACGTATATCCCCTGCAATAAAAAACGAGAATGATTGATAACATGATGCAACTTCAAGATAAATAATAGTTTATAAACATGGGTAGTAACAAAGATTACATTTCAGTTGTGATAGATTGTCCCGTCGATTTATGATAATTGTTCCGTGCATCCGTCAATGAGTCTGGGATGGTCTATCGCCATAGATGCATTGCAGAAAAACAAGAGTCAATTTTTTGCATGTTGACGGTCTGGCGAATCAAGTGATAGTAGATAATTATTAACTTTTGCGCAGGTGTTGAAATATGTATCAACGTTAAGTGAATCTGACTGATCTAGAACCGTTTGGTAAATGATCAAATTCATTATCCAATTCAATAATACAGCTAAAAGTTCAACAGCAATGATTCAACTTGCCTACAAACTAGTCATGGTTGCTGCGACTTCCTAGAACCTAAAATTAAGATCCGAGGTTGTAATAGAGCAAGGTGTATAGAATATTATATTCACATTTGTATTAACCCTAGATTACTAAATAATGCGTAATTTTTACGCATAACGTCATAAAAACTGTTATTTTTCTTCTCCACTATGGTTTCAAGAGCAAGGCGTCTAGCAGTGCTTTGTTGTCTCATTTGTAGAGAAGACTGCATTCCATAAGGACCTCTACATTTTGTCTTTTGGAAATTATATCGACATTTTGGTAAGTCACCGCCCTGTCAAGACTACCACACTGAGAAGAGAAATGAATAAAAACAATAGATAAAAAACCTCAAAAAGGAGAAAGAAACTATTGCAGTTTATGCAATTATACGAGGAGGACGTTCACCACCACCTATCGCTATAAATGCAATAGACCAATTTGCGGTGGACACCAAGTGAGAATGTGCGCAGGACGTGAGTGAATCAGGTTTTATAAAACTTCAATTTAAAACTTTTAATTTTCGTTCAAGTAAAGATGAAATTAGTTGTTAGAGTCTTTTGATGAAATAAAATCATTATGAAACGAAAAAACAAGAGAGTGATCTTATTTTGAACTATGCGTAAATTTTACGCATGATTAGTATTAATGTGAAAAAATAAGATTAGTAATCTAGTAGCCCAATCAAATTGTCATTCAATTGTGCCTCGACCAAACAAAAATCCTGTTAATCGATTTTATTGTCTTAATCGGTCCACCTGGGTGTTAGTAAAAGTAATCTATAGTTTTCCAACAAAATATTTGGAGGCATAACTTTTGGGAGCCAAAAAATCACGAAATTTTGGGACTTTTTTCAGTTTTTCCACAATATCTCAAAAACTACTTGTTCTATCGATATTTTTATTCAGTACGTTTATAAAGAGCGTAAATTTCCCTACAATTTTCATTCCCTGAACGTTCGTATAGCTCGAATAGGAAGCGAGTTATAGCTTCTCGAAAAATGATCATTTTTGTTAACTTTACGAAAAATCACTAAATCGACGTATATTTCCCTTTCTACTTCTTTTTGAGTCATCTATCGTATTATTCATCGTATTAAGAGTGTTACCATGATGTTAATACAATCAATAATGGATAAGTAGGAAGTAAAATGTATATTATTGTTGAGCCGACGCTTAGGAATGTTCTTCTTATCCTTCTCCAAGTCATGTTCACTACACAACCTCTTCAAGAATAGATGAACATGCTAATCAATTTAGAGAAATTATTCTGTTAATGTAAAGTGTGAATGTGAATTCGAAAGTGAATGGTGGTTTTTAGGAACTAGCTGGTGGAGGTGAACTAGCTGGTTGCAAGAAATGGACGTTTAAAAATTGAATGTGTGAGCTGGTACAATAAATATCTAGGTTCAGTTCTCTTTTTTGAAGCACAGGTAGAAGAGAAATCAGAAAAGACAATGAATTTGGTATGGAAAGGTTTTTAAAAATTATGATTGAAAGAGATGTAGATTTCACAGTAGTGTAATACGGCAGTTATGTGTTATGGCTGTGTCAAATATGGGGTTTTAGGCATCAAATTGAGATACTGTGGAACTTTTTAAGCGGTATCTCATCTATAAGATCTTCTCGCTCATCATTAATACGCCAAACTACATGTTGCTTATTGAAACTGAACTATACCTCTTTTTGAGTACTGTCTTAGGTTGCATTACTATTATATTGCGAAGGTTATAGAAATGGTAGAAGAAAGATCACCAAAATTTCTAGTTCAACAAGTCATAAAAAAGAGATGCTTTCTGGTTTAAAGAGTTAAGAAAGTTGTGTAATGATAGTGGCATAAGCTATGATAATCAGATTTATCGTGGTGTTACATTAGGGATATTTCATTTGAACAGTTAATTCGTGGTATCCTGATATTTGGTTCAATGCTATAGTTGTACGTTGAAAACAATAAGCATCTGATTTGATTTGACAAATACCACGACCATATCAAGTGAATACCATTAGGCCTACTCAAAAAACGTCTTCAGGACGCTCAATCGAGTCATTTCCATACTCTGTACAAATTCCTCAATTACAATTTGGTGAAAAAATCACATAAAAGAAAACAATTCGGACATGTGGGTGATGAGATGGGTGTTAAAAGCAAAGGAGTGACCTGATAGACTTGCCATGGGTTGCCTGATAAGCCATGGGTAGCTGATATGAACTATTCTTGTTCCATGTAGCCTACAATTTGAAGGAGGTAGAGGACCTTAACCACTTGTTGTCTGATGCCCTTGTTTGAAGGAATAGAGAGTTGAATCATTGGGGGCGGCAGTACTCTCAGAGGAGATATTTATGTTTTACATGAATTCAATTGTATTGTAGGTATATAAATTAATTCTGTCAATCTATCTAATATCGCAAACAATTGTTTGAAATATAATAACTATTGCTATAAACATGAACATTTGCAAACATTTCATCACCAATAAATTATAATAACTGAAAGTTATTCAATTAATCAAAAGCTATCCCACTTGTTCAATTTATAGTATAATATTATCTATTTAACTTATTTTTAGCAATCTAATCAAATCTAATCACAAACACCTCGTCCTTTTTGAGTCGTCTTGCTCTGGAACCCCTCGCTATACCGTATATAGTCAAACTGACCTTGCTATCATTAAACAAAAAACTATTTTTCATCAATATTACGAATATATAAGTTGTGTCTTGCAGTATGAACATCGTGGTAACACCCTTATCACGATGAATAATACGATAGACGACTCAAAAAGAAGTAGAAAGGGAAATATACGTCGATTTAGCGATTTTTCGTAAAGTTGACAAAAATGATCATTTTTCGAGAAGCTATAACTCGCTTCCTATTCGAGCTATAAGAACGTTCAGGAAATGAAAATTGTAGGGAAATTTACGCTCTTTATAAACGTACTGAATAAAAATATCGATAGAACAATTGGTTTTTGAGATATTGTGAAAAAACTGAAAAAAGTCCCAAAATTTCGTGATTTTTTGGCTCTCAAAAGTTATGCCTCCAGATATTTTGGTGGAAAACCATAGATTACTCTTACCAACACCCAGATGGACCGATTAAGACAATAAAATCAATTAACAGGATTTTTGTTTGGTCGGAAGTACTATTTGATTGGGCTATAGGGTTAATATTTCAAAAAGAAATTTGATCATGGGCTCAAGATGATTCATGTGCAATGTGACAATGAGAAACATTTTCATTTTGAATAGGACGGTACTCAAACGGCATTACGTTTTCAATTTGAAGCCGCCACTACTCCCTCTTGCATTCAACTTCTGCCTCGAGCAAAATGTGAATGCGGTCATCCACGGGGGAGCATTATCAGGTACAGTTGGGTAAAAAATTATTGGCACTAGAAAACTAAGTGTTATTAACAACATTGAAGACTTTGAATGCTGCTCTAATCCACTGTCTAATGTGAAATTAGTTGCCTAATGTCCAAAGAACGGTTGCCGCACTGTGTCCCTTGCCTGGGTCAGCTGGTTCTGGCTGATGCCAAGAAATTTTGGCCTAACTGTAGTAGAGCACCACTAATAGGGAATTCAATCATATCAAATGAATAGATTACCGTACGAATTTTTGCTGATAATGTTATGAACTTTTTGTTCTTCTATAACAGTCAACGTTTGAATATTATACAGAAACTAATTGATTGAAAATAATACTTGCACTCATCCAAGGAATAATATTGATCGATGACAAGAATCTAATTGTGAATGAGAATATTCGAATTACTCACGTTATCTGTATAGCCTTGCGGACTCTTCTTATAATCTTGATCAATTCCACCACCGATTTTAAATCCACACTTCAATACTTCTCGTCCTTCTGGATCAACTCCTGGTTCTTTTTTCAAAGTTATCGGTATCTGTAAAATAATTGTTATTAGAAAAAATTGAGAACTCCAATAATGGTATTATGCAGAGTTCAGTCATGATGAGAAGCCGTAGCCTGTCAAAAACATTTATCTGACGGTAGCCTGATTTTAGGCTATGACCTGTGTTCCTCAGTAAAAGTGCAGCTATACAAACAGTCCAACAATGGGCGCTAAGGTATGTTAACAAATAATGACAAAATTCAACAATTGCTAGTGGAAGTGGACGATTCCCCATCCTTCTGCGGTTATGAGTTATGCGTTGACCGAAACATCTGCTGCTATGAGCGCCGTCCTTTAAGAAGGTCCTGGCCTAGAATACGGCGATTACTTGTACCAGGTACAGTCGATAGACATTGGAATAGTTGTAAATAGTTGGAATAGAATCGTAAAACATGTTTTAACGATGTTTCTATCACACATTATTCTTAAAATTTTCATCTTTGAAATCACTTATCTGCTAATTTGTGTTCCAAAAAAAAAAAAAAAAAACAGGAACATAGAACTTTTCACTATTATTGCATCACACAAAAATTTCAACCGCCAACGCGGAGAGTCAAGCAAACTACAGCTCTTTAATTTCCAAGTTTAGTAGCCCATATCAGAGTAAGGTACAGAAACAGTCGATTCAACACATAGCCTAATATTTTCAGTCTAATAAAAAGTTAGTTCATCAACATTATTTTTAGAAATATCAAATTTCGAATAAGATTTAGTAAACACTCATATAATTATTTATAGGCCTAACTTAAATATAACTGACACAATATAGAGAATGGATTATTTATTTATTTACAAAAATGGAGACAACAGGTTTCCCCCTTTATGTCTCCTTGATACATTTTATACTTCATAAATATTACATATAACAAAGTTTAAACTACATTTCCAAATAAAAGAACTTTCAACTTACTGCAAAAAAATAATAATATCAATTATTGAATGTAAACAAATATTATAATATAATCTGAGTGAACAAAGGAAAACAAAATTAGTTTCATCTAAACTTATACCTAAATCCAACCCTAGACTCTATATCAATTTAGAAAAAATTGTATTAATAATTTACATGAAACTACAACAATATTGTTTTTATGTTGAAAGAAATAATGCTAAAACGAAATTACAAAATTAGATTAAATACTAAAATACTAACTAAATTACTTCTTATTCAAATTGAATAAATAAATGAAAACTGCTAAATGCGAAACAAGATAAAGAAATATAAGCATTTGAAATGCAAAATATAATTGAGCAGGATTTAAGACAATTAATCTTGAAATAAACTCAAACTTGAATCTAAAGTGGTCCTTCATAGGTTAGAGAGAGAGAGAGAGAGAGAGAGAGAGAGAGAGAGAGAAAAAATGCAAGAGCATTGTAATGTTACGTATACAAGAATTTACGGTAACCAGTTGATACATCTTCTTGCTCTCAGAGTTTTTAATGCAAATAGACCTCTCAGTATATTTGTTGGAAGATCAAAAGGACAGTAGACTGAGAACTTCTTGTAATACATAAAACGCAAAAACTTATTCTGTAGACGCTCCAGAGTGAGAATTAGGCTATTACAATGTGGACTCCATATTTCGGAAGCATACTCTAAAAGATTCCTAACAAGTGATTTGTAGAGGAATAAGATTGGCGCTACATCACTGAAAGGAGAACATGTTCTCAAGATGAAACCCATCTGCTGATTGGCCCTACAACAAATGGATTCCACATGGGAGTTGAATGTGAAGTCTGAGCTATACAAAACCCCTAGGTCCTTGAAGGTTTTGACCTCTTCCAAAGGGACGCCAGCAATATTGTATATATTTCTTTGCGGGGCCAACTGTCGAGTGAAACTGAGAAATTTACATTTAGCTACATTTAATTTCATTTGTTTCACACCAAATTGCTAGACTATCAACATCCCTTTGTAGGCCAATGCAATCACCATCATTTCGAATTTTCCTGAATAGTAAAGATCTAGGTATAAAAGCAACCTATTTAAAAATGTTGATAAGATTCTTATGAGAAAAATTTCCTACATTGAACAGAATGACTAAAGCTATAATCTTTTTGTTGAGGAAGCTTGTAAGCAAGAATGAGTTATATCCCTTGTCATGACTTGAAAGATCATCTAGTCAGCTGGTAATAACTGCAGAACAGCTTGGGATGTCATCAACATCCATTGCCCAAAGAAGCCAAAACTAGAGTCACCTCTCAGCCCAGATGACTTCAACAACTACTTTGTTGGAGCAGTTGATGCCATACTGGCAGAGCTTTCAAAGTGCAGTTTCAACCCAGTAACAAGTATTGGTCCAGTGGAGCATCGGATGGAGGCTTGGAAACCTATTACCACAGGGCATGAAAAATCAAGAACACAGGATATACAAGGATTTTCAAATTTTGTGCTGAAGGCAACTGCAGATCTCATAGCAAAACCTATGGCTGCAGCAATAAACAGCTGTTTTAAGTCTGGAAGATTCCATGACATTCTCAAAATAACCAGGATGGTGCCCATCCACAAGAAGAAGGATACAGACATACCAGCAAACTACAGACCAATCTCTATTGTTCCTGTGCTTTCTAAGGTAATAAAACAGAGATGAAACCGCAACTGGTAAACTTCTTTGAGACCAACAACTTACTCCCCATCCCAGTATGGATTTAAGAACAAACGCTCTACCACTAGTGCCTTGCTGGCATTGACCTCTATGATACAGTCCTTTTGATGATGGGGATTCTCTTGCCCTGGCAATGTGTGACCTCAGAAAAGCTTTCGACTGTGTGCCTCACAGATTAAAAAACTGAAGAGATATGGCATTTGTGGTACAGTCCTGAGGACTGTGGAGTTGTATCTGGAAAACAGAAGGCAGGTGGATGGTGGTTCAGTTGGATGGTGCCAATTCAAGACTACCAAGTGTAAAGCATGGAGTCCCACAAGGAACTGTGTTAGGCCCTCTGTTGTTCATCCTGCCCATGAAAAACTTCACAAGCAGTGAGGGTGCAGTTATTTTTGCAAATGACATCACAGTGATTTCCAGGGGTTCTTCTGTGAATCGGGTGGAGGCCAAATGTACAGAACTCATTGAGGGGGCAAATCTATGATTCACAGCAAACAACTTTAAGCTTAACGAGGACAAGACAACCATCCTTGATTGCTCATTGAAGAGGCAGATAGCTGAAAGGGAACCAGTTAAGCTGCTTGGTTTCTGGATTGATAGGAAGCTCACCTGGAATCTCCATGTACACCAAGTGTGCCAGAAAGATCTCAAGAGTGATTTACCTTCTAAGAAGGCTGAGATATGCGGTTGATCAGAAATGCCTAGTAATGGCGTAAGTTACCACACACTCTTCCATAGCAACTTGAGTGCTCATGAGGGAACATGCTCCATCTTCCAGCTTTCCATGATATAGCCTACTGCTGCATCAGAAGAGAGCTCTGAGGCTGATAACTTTCTAAGGCTACAGAGAGCACTGCCATCCCCTGTTTAGGAGTCTAAGCATCCTCACAGTCTACAGCCAGTAGGCATCACCAAGGGATTGCTGCAACTTCACTACACGCAAAGCTTTAATAAATGGTTTTTATACACATGACACTACAGACATGGAAGCCACAGTCCTTGGCAACGATCTCAAGTAAACTAATGATGTAAACTTATTGAAATACAATACTGGGTGTGGCATTCTAATGCTTTCTTGGCACATGAATACCAAGTATTAAAAACTAGAACTGAAGCTATTTGTCAAAAATAATTCCAGCTAAGTCACAAGATTGACAATACTCAAGTTAGGCCTACGTCAGACATAAGTTACTTACTTATATCCAAGTGTAAAATTACAAGCTTATTTAAAAAATAGATGAACAGGAAAAATGAGAAGTTAATAAAATTGGGGGTCAAAATTAGTGATGTGGGTCGGGTAAATACCCAGCGGGTAGGTAAATATAAATTGGGTATTTACCCAAGGCCCGGGTAAATACCCAAAAACTGGGTATTTATCATTTTTATTGAATTTAGAAAAGATTTAGTTGTCTTTTTGCATTCAAACGCCTTCAATGATAGTGAAATGATGACAAAATGCAAACAAAAATGTTTTATATAGTGACAAATAGCATTTGACTTCCGAGCATCATTGACATAAATACCCGGGTACTGGGTATTTATGATTTCATTTGTTTCTGTGTTGTTAGATCTTATTGAAAATGACAAGAAATTTTTTTCATTAATAACTATTATTTAGCGTTCAAAGAGAGGGGAATTTGACCTAGTATGTATCACTTTTCACTTGCAATCCATTTTCTAGGGGAAAATTATAATAAAACGAAATAACAATATAAGCATGTTCACTATTTTTCTTATGTGGTGCTGTCATGATTTCATTGATAAAGATTGACTTCATAGAGAAAGCATAACATTATGCCATTGATACGAGCGAATCTGATTAAGGGTGGATGGTAGTGGACGGCCAACTGCCGAACGGCAAAATCATGCCCCATAAGAACAATGTAATTTTTATCAATCTTTTGGAGCAGATAGCGACAAATTATTTATGGACAAAATTACACGTTCTTTATGTGATTGGAAAAATAGATTATTTACTCAGTTTTTTATTGACATTTCTTTTAAGGTACCGTATAGTCTGTATAAGCAAAGAAGAGATTCTGGCAAGATGAGAAAATGACTCCAGCTCCAGAAATATTAAAGATGATAAATTTGGTCTCAAATTGTAGATCAGAATTTTTCCTATAATTTGAGGCCAAATTTATCATTTTTAAACTAATATTGCTGTAGCTGGAGCCATTTTCTCATCTTGCAAGAATTTTTCCTTTGCTTGGACAGACTATACTAAGTATAATTTAGGCTGAATATTTCCAAAAGAACAGAAAAGACCTACCAAGGTTATTGTCTTTAATAACCTTGAGACCTACTTCATCAGGAAAATATTTAGCGAAATTTTAACGTGAGGATATTATTCAGGAATCTTTTTCATGAAAAGCCTACATCCAGGACACCTGAAAAACATTTCTTACAATCTAAAACTACACGTGCTCTATCCCAATCCATGCCAAAAGGCCTCTCATTTTTAGAATGTTGATAAAATAAATTTCCCAATGAATTAATTTTATTTAAAGTTAAATTTTTTAGTTCGATCAATTTTTATGCCCTTTATCAGCCTTAAAAAATATTTCAATATTATTTGTTTCTATCTACAGAATTTTAGTTCATGATTCAATTGAAATTACAGATTTATTACAATTTCAAGTAGATACATAAAAATATGCATAGAACTTCCATAGGTTTTTCTTGACACAAAAAATTCTCAAAAACATTTTCTAAGAGTTAGTTTCTTATTTTTGTTCTTAAATAGCCTTAATTTGCTTCGCGAGATTTTCAATTTTCTAACTATTGGTTTTAATTTTCTTCTAATTTATTATTTTTATTTAGTAGCCTATAGTTTAGAGTAGAAATATATACATAAAACTCCTGCAGAGTTTGTCTAATCTTATTTACCCAGTTTTTTCATGAAGAATTCGAAACTTTTCATATTCATTCGAAACTTCAAGTAATACTTGAAAAAACTATATAAAGTCATTGAAAATAGCAAATAAGTTTTTATAATATTATAACAATACTATTACTATGCTAATATATCATCAATGCCAATAATAACATTTTCAGGGGTACAAACATCAATGATTCAATAAATACCCAATATACCCGGGTATTTATGAATTTTTATACCCCGAGTTTTAAATACCCGGGTATTTTACATCACTAGTCAAAATAAATTGAAACTTGAGAGGTTCAAATAATGTAAACTGAATTTCAAAAAAGTAAATACTTGTTTCTAACCTTAAAATACATACTGTTTAAAATCAACTTACACTAAGACATTCCATGGCTGTCCCTGCCTGGTGCTGAAATGCCATTTTCGCACACATTGTAGAATTTTTTTAAATAGTTTTCTCCGTCTGAAATAATTTCCTAGTAAACTATAATTGTTGTAATTGGTTCAGAATAGTTTTGCAGCGTTGTCACTAGTTAGTTGAAGTTTTTAATCAAAATTTGATAGGAAAAAAATCGTCTTCAAGTCAGTTATTGACACAACGCCTAAACCAGATAAGGTAGCGATATAACTTGATGATAGACTAAACATTAACAAACAACAAATTTATAATTTGAAGGTGTGTCTCGATTTCCAAACTAGTGAAATCGAAACAAAACTACATCAACACAGCTCGTACAAACACTGCTCCGTGCTTCTGAGTTCTGATACAAGTAAACTTCTGCTTCTGAATCTGAACTTCAAATCTTCGAGTGGAGGCCGAAGCGAAGGGAGTCAAGCGTAGCCTCCGAAGGAGTCGAAGGACATAGATTAGATAGGCCATGAGTCAAGCGACAGGGCGGAGAGCTCAGAGAGGGGCTGATTCGGAAGATTCAAGCCAAAATAAACAGCTGATCTCAAGCTGAAGCTGGTGGAAAATAAAAATATGAAACAGAAAATTCTCAAAAAATATCGTAAAGTATAGGGAATTAATGTAATTATTCAACATAATAAGATTTTTATCGATCATTCACGAATCACAAATAATGAGATAAAACTAAGTGATACAGCGCTAAAGCCAATCTATGACAAACTTATGAAAAGACCAAGGAGGTTCAGAAAAGACTGAATCGTTGCTCATCTAAAGGTACGATGGGGGACAACCAACTGACCCAACTTCCATTTGACCCAACCTACCACTAGACCCAATTTTTTAAAATCGAGAAAAGCAGCGAAACCACTTGACCCAATCGTCATCTGACCCAATATACCATTTGACCCAATATTACAAACCTTCAAAACCAAGTGACCCAATTGTCATCTGACCCAATTGACATCTGACCCAACTACTGTGCTGCCCTCTTGCAAAACGCCTGCAATGTTTCAGGCTTAGTTACTCTCTAGTAACTTACCTACCGTCTACTCTCCTGGCACAAAGTCTAGAAGGCCTTGACTACTCAAGCAGAACTTTTTCTGTATTACTTTGTGATTTTGAGGTTAGATTTGTACTATTTGGTTATTTTGAGGTTATTAGATTTGGTTAAAGACCATTTTGGTTGGAGAAATGCATATTAAACAGTAAATGATTCAAAACCCTTTAATTCAATTTGATGAAGCATTTTTACTAGTTTCTACTTACTAACTTATTGTAGTTTTTTTCAAGTCAGAAAAATGCTGATTCACAGGTACAGTATTGATGATTTTTGATAGTCAATGAAATTGAGTTATTGGAAATAAATTACGTATTGTTGAATATTTATGGACGTTCCTTATAACCGACTTGTACGATTTCAACAGAAATAATTGAAGATAATAGACTTTGATGGCATCCACCTTATAAAATTTCCTAATGAGTGTCTTTTCTCAGTGAATGTGGATAAGTGTTACTAGGAGAAATCTATTTAGAGTAGGCCACCTACACAGTTTTATAAATTTCACAGAAGCTATGTTTCTGTTTGTACAATTCATTTACTGAAAAATCAATCAATGAAAGAAAATTTGCAAAACTTAATATTTGTCAAAAAACTTCTTAAAAAAAGTATCCTACAATTCTCGATTACTTAATTAACTGCAGTTCTCAATTATTTATTGAACTGCATTCCAGTTCACTATTTAAAAAAACTAGAAATTTCAATAGACCTATAACATTATTTTATGAGTGAGTCTATAGGCCTACCATAATTTATTTCCTTTAGTTATGCTTTGTCTCCTTGTTCAATTATGCACCATGCATAACTGTTTCATGAACACCTGATTTTCATCCTCAACTGAAAATTTGTTTTTCTCAAATGATTTTTTCCGAAAAATGATAGATTTCCTTCAAAAATAAGGTGATGAAACATTTCCTCTTCAAAACAATAGCCAAAGTAACCACTGATGATTATTCTTCAATTGTAACTATAAATATTTTGAGTGATTACAGTAGAGTTTACTAACATGATGAAACAAGAATACCGGTATAGGCTAATAATATAGAATAACATGCTCTAACAGTCATGGGAGTTGTAAAAATAGATCAATGGCATTCATAGCATAATTACATTGCTAGCATGTGATCGTAACCGCGATGTCCAGATCACTAATCCACGTGTCCTCTCGCGTTGAGAATGAAATTTGGTGAATTAGACAAGTGAATTCAACCATGGCTAACTTCATTTAGAACTAGAACGGCAGGAATTCGTTGTCATATAACTTACAGATGATGTTCGAGGCTCATTTTGGGCCGTTTAGAAAGATATTCTAGCACTAAGAGCAAGAAAGTAACTCTCAGCACGCGCTGACAACACTAATTGGTGTAGTGTAATTTAAATTAGAAAAAATGAAAATAACCTGAAATGTTGAGAGTGAATATTGATGTTGTGGAACTTGTCAAAATGAAAGAAACTTCAAGTGGAATTGATAATGTTTCAAGTTTCTTTCATTATGAAGAGAAGATAGGAAATAAAACAAAAAAGCTGTTTGTAAAATTTGACAAATGCATGTTAAGTTTATTATAAAATATTAACATAGAAGATAAGTACCCTACACTGGCGGCTCGTGCTCATGAAACAGGTGAAGTGCTGTTCAGTAGAATATACTTTATTTATTAATAAGAGCCATTCAATTATTTTATTTTCAATCAAAATATAAGAAATGTGCATAGTTAATAAAAATTAAAGTTGAAAATAATTTTTGCATAGGCCTACTCATAATTTTGGATTGCACGTATCATTTGCCACTTGCAATCCATTTTCTAACGATAAACATAACATACCTTAATAATTATAGTGGAAACATTAATTACTGTTATTGAAATAGCAGTAGCCTAGAAAATTAAACCTGAAACTTGGGGCTATTTCAAATAATTGATAGATAGAATGGAATGAATCAAATACCCTTTTATAAACTTCCAAAGTATTATTTTTACACAGACATGTTTCAAGCTTTAGCCCATTTTCAATGTGATCACTTTGAGGGTATTTGATTTATTTCATTTTATCTATCAGTAGCCAAGAATATTTCTGAAAAATTAAGATCATCATTGTTTCCTAAAAAAATTTATTGGGAGAAATTCAATTGTGAGAATATTATTCAGGAATCTCTCCATGAGAAGCCTACATTCAGCAGGACAATTTAAAAATATTTCTCACAACCTATAAACCCTCTATTCCAATCTAGGCCAATAGGCCACTTTTTAGAAAGCCAAGAAAATATTTCTTTAAATAAATTAATTGAATTCCAATTTCCAAGTACATGTTTGAACCATTTTTATGCACTTTCTCTCTTTATCTTTGAAAAGACAGGTCAATCATCAGTTATAGTCTGTCCAAGCAAAGAAGACCCTCTGGCAAGAAAAATGACTCCATCAGCTTGGTCAATATTGGTTCAATTATCAATTTGTTCTCAATCGTAGGAAATATTCTGATCTACAATTTGAGACCAAATCAATAGTTTTTGAACCAATATTGACCGTTCTGGAGTCATTTTCTCATCTTGCCAGAGGGTCTTCTTTGCTATATATTGATGTGAAAAATTTCCAACCCAAACTTCATCTATGCCACTTTGCTAATGCTATTTTCTATCCAATTAAATAATTCAAGAAAATAATTTAGAAGTAAAGAGACAATTATTTATTTTGGAGAATTGTTTTGCAAAGAACCTCTTGGAAAAAGTTGGACAAGTAAATTAATATTCCAAATCTTACTGTTAAGTCTCAACAGAATTTGAAAGTTTGGTAAATCTATGGCGGCAGGCGGGAAATTTTTCTATCTCAGCATACTATTTTGAAGCTTTTTACAGCGATGGCCACACAATGATTATAATATTCTCTATACTGAAAATCATTCATACTTATGAAACTAAAAAGATTAAAATAAAATTAAAACTTTTAAAAACCAACGTTTTCAAATCCGACTAGAAAGAAGAAAATAAATTTTCTGTCCGTCTTTGAATCTCTTAATGTATTGAACTGTCATCAATTTTATTATTATCATAATTTGTCTTATACCGCGTTTACACCGAAATGTTAATAACATTTGTTAATAACTTTTTTTAATAACTTATTATTATATAGACTTATAATATATTATATAACTTATCATATAAAAGTTATGAACAAATGTTATTAACATTCCGATGTAAACGCGGCCTTAGACTGAATACGTATTTATAAAAACACAGCTCAAAAATTTCAAAAACGTCTATAAATCATTAACTTAATATGTGTAGCTGATAAGATCAAAGATCCAGCATGTAAGTTACATATATACATGCGCCAAACGCTTTTAGTCTAAAACATACCGGTATTGTGATAATAAAATTGGTGACAGAATATATTGATAAATTCAATAACAGATACATAAAGAGATTCAAAGACGGGCAGAAATCTAAAAATTCAAATAAAATAGCAATCTCAGTAGGCCTACCCTTGAAAAATATTTGTTTCAACTCTCGGGAGCCATTTTAAAATTTGAATTACAGAATACGAAATGATTCACGTTTAAAAATGGCTCTCAAGAGTTGAAACATGTCGTGTGTTAAAATAAAAATGTTTTAAAGGGTAGGCTACCGTACTGAGATTGCCATTTCATTATACACTTAGATAATTATTAGCCTCACTCAAAAAAAAAAAATCTCCACAGCCATGAAATCACCCTCTATACAGTATCCGGTGCCCACATTCTGACGTATTCCGTGCTTGGAATATTACACAGAGGGCATCTCAAGTGGCGTGGGTTATGTTGTCGGTTAAGTTCAGCACATCGAGTGCACATGCATATATGACCGCATGGAATCGCCGGCTCATTCTTTGTTCACGCTGTTGATTACGAGATCGGCCACGAGCACCTCTTGGTTGTTGGCCACAACGACCTCGTGACTGGCCACGGCCGCGAGTTCTCCGTTGCACCATCATTGCTGGGACTGGGTTGGCAGCGGCTTCTGGCTCGGCCATAGCTGGGACGGCAGCAGCTTCTTCCACCACCACCACATCTTCCTCGTCCTCCTCCTCATCGACGTCAAGAGTTATCCACTCATCCCTCATGTCGAACTCCAGCTCTTCTGGGAATAATCCCTCACCTGCTTGCAGACCGTGGTTTAATACATCAAATAATGTGTCTGTCTGATGAGACACTCTTTTTAAAAAGTCAATGAGTCCTATTTCTCGTCGAACAAGTGGGTTCATTGAGTCGGCGATTCCAGCCGTTGTTAACCGACCCGACCTCCCACGGTCACGACTCATATTGAGAATATTCTCATTTCTGTGTAGCTTGAAGAAATATTCCTGCTCGATTCGCTGGAGACCTCCTGGAAATTGAACAATTTTACTACACTATAGAAAGGTTCAAGTTTGTATAATTACACATTAAAATCGTTATTTCTCTTTCTACTGCGGATTATGTCCTCTTGAGTGATACCACAGAGGAGGGAGAACTTTATCCCTTCTGTTATCCCTCCTCTGGGGTGATACTAATAAATTTGAATACCGGTACCTATAAATTTGAATGAAGCTACATCAGTAGTAGGCATTGAATGCTTCTGCTACTACAATTATTAACGACAAAACTAAGAAGCTGAATAAAATAAGATTTTTTGGATGAAGCTGTACAAAAATTCTACACAGACTGGGAATCAAACTCAATAGCATTCACCTTGAGGTTGTCAGCCGAGCGGCTTATCTATTTGTCTGAAGAGCGCCTTCATGATAACAGACTTACTCAGTTATGATGGCTCATTGCCATATTTAATAGTGTATTTTCTATTTTTTCTTGTTGATGATATATTTGAATCATACTGAACAAAAAATATTTTATACAATCTCATCAAAGCACATTAATATTGAGGAATCGTTGAGAATTAATTTAATAAAATGATCGTACAGCTACAGTTCTCAAATACAATTCCACTTACCAATGAATTCGAAGATATTCAAGTGTGGTCCAAGAGCCGCTAACAATTTCGTGAAAAACTCTCCACACAGTTGTTGGTTCTGTTGGGCAGCCGAAAAACGCTCAGCCTTTGAACTCCCACTCTTCCGAGCCAAAATCTTCTGGCATATAAGAATACTCGCGCGAGTGCTTCACTGAGCAAATTCTCTTCTCTGGCAAAGCGTTTCACAGCTGCCAGCCCATCAGCAATCGAAAATGACGGAACCTCATTGCTCTGGATACTACCCGCTTCAGCAGGCAAATGTGGTATCGCCATCAAGAGTTTTATAACTCGTTTTATACCGGGGTCCTCACGACTTGCTTGCACGAGACCGTAGCTCACAACTGCTCTCCATATTGACTGGAACATTTACAAAAGTGTTGAATTAGGCCTATGTGAATTGGTATTATTTTTATATCAGACTTATTAGATTATAGTGATGATTTTTATTTGACTCAAAATTTTCAAAAATATATTTTGGCTGTATCTGGTTGAAAAAAGTCCAAATCAAGTACTTTTTTTTAATTTATTTCCCTTTGGACTTTGAGAAATTGGAATTTGAGCTCAGTCACACACTATGATTACACAGCAGTCTCTATAGTTTATTTAAACATGTAATGTTGTGAAGAAAAAATGTTTTTTTTTTAAATAAAAAAATACATTTTATTCATTATATCATATTTTGAATATGATACCAAATTAATCGAATTATTAAAAAACCAAGGATGAAATAATGATGAATGATAAGAACCTCAATGTTTAAAATTACAATATAACTAATAATATCGTGTTGTTCATACATTTTTTTCCGCTATTAATTACTGTATTGGAATTGATTTTAGAAAACACTTTTGTACTCTAGAAGAAATGTTTTCTTCTACATTTTGTAGTGACGATTGATTCTTGTGTTTGGTCATTAGACTGGTCGACAGTAGGCTAGTCTCTTGTACCAGTTTCTGATATAGTCTGTCTAAGCAGTAAGCAAAGAAGACATTCTGGCAAGATTGAGAAATTACTCCAGCTCGGTCAATATTCGTCCAAAAATCATAAATATGGTCTCAAAATGTAGAAAGAATAATGATCAACCACCAAGGTGAGTGGAGGAAATGATAGGATGATGTAGAGTGTGAGTGGGTGTTTGTTTTAGTAGGGCGTTGTTTTTAAATTGTGCTAATTATTTCGTGGAGTCTTATGAAGCTTATTGAAAAACTTACCTGACAATAATGGAACCAACATCCATGGTGTTGAGTTTCTGGCGAGGGCCACACTTGACTGATGGCGTTCATCAGGCCCCTCTCGAAGTCAGTCATTATGTGTTCTATGTTCCAGGTGATGATATTCTCCTTTAAATAACGCAATATCCTCGTATAGTGTTCCTCAGTTTTCGATTGCATGAGAAAAAACGCAACTGGGAATACCTGTAAAAGAGCAATTCATTAAGTTTACGAGTAAACAAATAAGTAAGCTGCACTTGTTAACTATATTACAGGGTGTCCACAAAGCGGGAAAAGCTGGAATTGTACTGAAATTTCATTTGTGCTGAAAATAAGCGGGAATTGTTCGGGAATTAAGTTTGTTCTTGTTTCAACTTGATTCGACATTGATTGATTCAATAGGATATCCAATGGGTTCCTTCAATTCTTTTTCAAAGAAGAATTATGATTGAATAACATAAACAGGCTAACTTCTCTGATGATGCCGATTTAAAAAATTCAATACGGTGGGCCTACATACATTTAAAAAAAAAGATGATTTTTAAACAATATTTTCAATTAGCTTTTTAACTTAAGCTGTGTGATAACTACATAATTTTGAACATTTCTATACAAAATAGAATGTGATTTGATTTCTCTATTATTTCTACCGTTATCCGAAAGTCAATTCTAATTATTAATTTCTATCTATTATTTCAAGTAGCTTACTCACCACATTCCTGAATAGAATATGTACAGAGAAGAGTTGTCGGAGTCTCTCCGGTTGTTTAGGTACCACTTTGAATGTCGCATCCATAAATATGTGACTTGCTTCGCCAGGATGCTGCCGCATCATTTGTATTATGCGGCTGCTGCCAAAGCCCATAGCAATCGCACATCCCTCCTCGATGAATTCCTCTTCTAAGAGGAACTGTTCGGCACCATCTCTGGTTTTTGTGAGGAGTCCTCGTCCCACTAGCCGCTCCCTTGCCTCCTCCAATGAGTGCGGGGTCCCTGTGGGCTCCACGCTCTTCTTGACCCGCTCCATCGACCTTTGGGCATTTTCCTTCGACAGGTGGCTGGCTGCTTCAGGATGACTGTAAATAAAGGTGATGGAATATCATTAATAATTCTCACGCTTAGCTATAAGTCATTTATATTATAATTTGAATTTAATAATCAAGTCAGCCAAATTTAAATTCATGATCATATGAGAAATCAAACATAATTATAATAAATGTTGAGAGTTATCCACAAACTAATCAGTTTAGGCTATTTGATTAGCTGTTGTATTAAAATGGCGGATGTTGCGTTTACCCAAGGTGTATAGAATAGTAGAGGTGAGGCGGAGTGAAGCAGCTGGCTGTTAATGTTATAATTTTGACGTCACGGAGTTCCTCTAGTCAAAAATTTAGCATTGATTTCCCTATCCTAGACAAGAAATTGCGCACTTTTTCTCAATTTACAAATTACAGAATTGTTTAATAGGTATATTTCTTATATGAATTTCAAGGCCTACATTTTGAGTGATTTAAATCTATATTTTAATCAAATTTAACATGAGAAAATGTCCGTTAATGTGTCTTGGGAATGCTCTGCAGCTGGGCTGATGCAATTAAGAGTAGCAATACTATTATAAGATACATTTATAATAATTATCATTGCATTCGATACCATTGCTATTCATAACTTGCTTTAGCCCAGCTGGAGAGTATTCCCGACGAGACACGTTAACAGACTTTTTCTCATGTTAAATTTGAGTAAATTATAGATTTAAATCACTCAAAATGTAGGTCTTGAAATTCTCCACAAGCTCATATAAGAAATTTACCTATTGAACAATTCTATAATTCGTAAATTGAGTAAATTATAACTTCCACAGCCAGCTGCTTCACTCCGCCCCACCTCTACTCTTCTATACACTTTCTTCTATCGATAAATTGGCAATAAAATTTTAGAACCACGATTATCGTTTTAATAGTAAATTTCCAAACTGGATAATGGAAATGAATTATAATTTTACTTACTGTACTTATAAATCAATAATTCAAATTCAAATTCAAATTCAAATTTATTACCACAAAATGTACACAATACACAATCAAATTACAAGATATCAAAAGCAAAATATACATAGTTATTAATATACATAGTTACTAATATACATAGTGATTGAACTATTATATTATACACAGTGGAATTCTACTGGCAAAAGTATAACTTGTCACTTTTTAATTAAAAAACTATAACTATCAATTGATAACAAACTGAACTTTAAAACTTAGGGCTGTTTATAATAATTGAAAAATAAATGAAAATCAAACACCCTTTTTAAATACTTTTTAATTATTAAAACACAGACATGTTTCGGCACATTAGGCCAAAAAGTTTAAAAAGGTGTTTGATTTTCATTTATTTTAAAATTGATAACAAAATAATTTGATTTCACTGGATACTGAAAATTAATGATAATTTTATTAATGAATAAAATTATTATTGATTCTAATTATTCTGTGGAATGTCCATAAAAAGGCAGTAGAGTATCATCAGACGTAGGTACCATAAATCATAGGCTACTTTGAGAAATTCATTTATTTCTCAATGGGAGACAACCGTAAATTATAGTTGTCCTATCAACTGACAAAACGTATCCAATTCAAATTCATATTGATATAATTAGAGATACATTTGGCTGAATATTGCTTCTTTACTTAAAGGAGCACAATAACTGTACAGTTTTGGACGGTGCTTGGTGCTTTTCCACTCAATAGTTGAGTATCAATTTCAATGAATCTCAAGTTTCAAGTTCGTAAAGTGATACAGGAAGAGTGAGAAATAAACGATGATAAATACAGAACTATTGCATTACTGAAAAAATTATGACATCTTGGTAGCAACTCATAGTCAAATGTGCCAAGGACTCTACATCTAGAATGTTTTAACCAAGCAGAAAAACTTTAAATAAGTTACCTCATTGCTTCCTCCTCAAATATTTCGGAGATTCTTGTTCTTTCCGAAGTGGCCCGCTCCTTCAATCGGGACAAAAATTTGTTTTTTGCCCCTCTAAGATCGTCTGGCTGGTGATTGTGTAGCGGGCTTGTTTCGCTAGGGGTAATTGGATCATCTATGCCAAGCCCCATTCTCGCTCTCGCTTTGCAGCCTTTTTTCTTGCGGACGCACGTCAAGTATCTTTGATAGACAAAAGAAATAGTATATGTTGGGATGCAATCTATCAAATAGAAATTCTAGGGGTCTAGACAAAGTTTACGTTATTAACAATTTAAATAATGGTTAAATTGCCAAGTGGTTTAATATCATGTGCATGTATTCGATCTAAAACGCCAATTTCAACATAATTATATTTGATCAAAAATTAGATTGGGCATATATATATATATATATATATATATATATATATATATATATATATATATATACAGGCAACTGTATTATGTTTAGTCACTACCAAACACTTCTAAAAAATGCGATGAATAAATAAATTTTTTCATCACTTGGAGTTGAATTGAGGAATGCCTCGGGTTTGTGAAAATCTCAAAAATATACAATGATTGCAGACCCAAATTTATAATTTGATATTGTTGATCAAAACAAATTGAGATTGTCAATACCGGTACTTCAAAACATTAAAGCTTTTGGGGTAGCAACTTCATAAAATGCACCGAGTAACGTCGTGAGTGATCAGAAACTTGTAATAGCCTAATACTCGTAGTATAATAGTTCTAGTAAACATAAGTCCTGAAAGAATTGAAGAAACTCAGCTAATATTAAAATTATTCCTCTTCAAAATAAATCTTCATTTTATGTTTCGTCCTGCTCGATAAATAATACATCTTTGAATCTATGACATAATTGAATTGAAAGAAGAAGAAAGTTTTAGAGAATGTGTAAGCTGATCGTCACCATTTAGCTGACTTATTGATTTGAGAAATAATAATATAATATAATAAATAATAATGATAATGACTTGAGAAATAAAAAATTACCTTGCCCCATCCTTCTCCCAGGACGAATGGTAGAAGTACCCTCTACCATCCCCGTAAATGAAGCTTCCCTTCCTGATTCCCGGGAGTCTCTCTGACGGCCTATGAAAGTCATCAGCAACGATTGCTTCGCCCACTTCCTCTCCTCCCAACTCGGCCATTCCTTAAAAAACGAGAAGATTGGCATTTATTTAAGCACAACTACAAAAAACATACCTAATAATCATAATCATCTATATCATTGAAGTGTAAATTATTGTTCCATCTACTTCCATTTAGAACAATAAAAACCTTTCATGGAAAACTATTAATAGTCCTAGGGTAGTTTTTTGCGGTTTGAAAAATTAGGGACAACTTTTTGAAGATGTCGAGGTTCTCCCTATGGTTTCCGCCTCCCAAACCCGCCTTTCGAAGCTGAAAACAATAAGCTTTAGTTTGTTAAGATCCGTCCAAATTTTGAACAGTAAAATTAGTATTCTGATGAGGAATGATCCATATAGACTACCAGACACAATTTTGAATATAGTTGATTCGTAGTAAACCAATGTCATTTATATTTGTAAAGTAGTTCAACAATTGAAATTTAGGCTAGTTTGTTAATATTATAAATACAAATAAACATTATTATTGTTTATAATGTCGGATAATGGGCTGAGTTTCGAAACATGTCTATAAAATAATTCTTCTAAAGTTTTTTTTAAAAAGTATTTGATTTGTCATTTTATTTATCAGTCTATATAGTAATACGTTATTCAAAAAAGTTATTAACGAATGTTATCAACATATTCCGGTGTAAACGTGGCATTACATCAAGCCACACTGGATTCAACTGTAGTGAAAATATTTCACCTAGCTCTTCACATGGGTGTAAATTTATTAGATTTTCACCTGTTACTTTCGGTAACGTTTATTGATAACTGATTATCATCAGAAATAAAAATTTGTTCCGGCAGCTGGCGGTCACAAAGAGTGCATTTCAAATGCAATTCTATGATGGCTCAAATCATATGACTTATAATGAGCTATTAGTCGAGTCATTCTAGAGTTGGAGGTGGAACTAATTGCAACAAAGATGTTTTATGGTGGAAATGGTAGCTGACACCCTCCTATTTAACGTGTAAAAAATCCCACTCTCAACTCGTGTCGGAAAGTTGTTTTTTTGGCCGCCATATTGGAAAATTTTGCTCATTTTTTCGTTTTCTTGGAATAACGTCAAAACGAAGCGTCGGACAAAAAAACTTACTCAACCTTTTTTTTAGTAAATAAAATTTGCAAGAGAATGGTGGTAGAATCATCTCTTTATCTTTACTAGAAACCGAGTTAGGATTTTTCAAAAAATAGGTTAATTTTCAAGGAAAACTGTAATTGACTATTTTCAGTTTTTGTTCGCTCAGATCTTTTGACATATTCCTTTAAGTTGTTTAATTCAAAATCCCTCGGGGGATAATTTTGTCCTCTACAATTTGAGACCGAGTTGACCTTTCTTCCTTGTATAGTTTTTGAACTGGAGCAATTAAAAGATATCCTTGTATTTAAAAAAACACTATTTTGGGGGCAAATGGTCTCCAAAAAAATTTATACCGTGCTTGTATTGATATTTTCTCTGATAATAATGATTTTCAGATCAATTTCTAGCAGATAAGCTACTCACCGACCTGAATTTAGGTTATGTTCAATATTAAGGACCCTTCAAGGATCTCAATCTAAGGATACCTCTAACTATTGTAAAAGTCATCGGATCTCAACAAACCATATCTCATTTTTTTCAGCTCATCAAGGCGGTCTGAATTCATATACCATATGTCAAATTTGGTCAGAATTGTGGAGAATAACTTCTGAGAGAATATTGACTTTTCCATCATATACAAAAGAAAATGTAGTTTTTTGCTTACAAATGAGTATATCTTCAAAGTCCTTGGTGATGAAGAATTGTAATTAGTCTTGAATTGTAGAACACAATTTTATCTCTCATTTGCATATAATATTACTACAATTATCTGTTCAATAAGAGGAAAAAATATTAGTTCTTATGAGGTAAAGAATCGTCCATAATTCTACTCATTTCACTTTCCAATCATATTGTAATTGAACAAAGTGATTCAAAAGGTCAATGAGACAATCGAGCATGTAGAACTAATCTTTCTCTACAATTTGAGCCCAAATACGAGACTTAATCTTGCTCCATTCTTGATTTAGAGGCTATTGATTGTCTGACAAATCATTAAAAAATAGATGTATTGAATTTCACCATTTATTCAAGTTGATGTAACTATTCTGAATGCGTGATGTCATGAACCTTATTCATAGGAAATAGAAGAGTAAGAATTTTGCTACATTTTAAATGTATTTTCATTTTTTTATCACGAAGTACTTTGAAGATATACTCATTTGTAAGCAAAAAACTACATCTTTTTTGTATATGATGGAAAAGTCAATATTCTCTCAGGAGTTATTCTCCACAATTCTGACCAAATTTGACATATGGTATATGAATTCAGACCGCCTTGATGAGCTGAAAAAAATGAGATATGGTTTGTTGAGATCCGATGACTTTTACAATAGTTAGAGGTATCCTTAGATTGAGATCCTTGAAGGGTCCTTAATATTGAACATAACCTAAATTCAGGTCGGTGAGTAGCTTATCTGCTAGAAATTGATCTGAAAATCATTATTATCAGAGAAAATATCAATACAAGCACGGTATAAATTTTTTTGGAGACCATTTGCCCCCAAAATAGTGTTTTTTTAAATACAAGGATATCTTTTAATTGCTCCAGTTCAAAAACTATACAAGGAAGAAAGGTCAACTCGGTCTCAAATTGTAGAGGACAAAATTATCCCCCGAGGGATTTTGAATTGAACAACTTAAAGGAATATGTCAAAAGATCTGAGCGAACAAAAACTGAAAATAGTCAATTACAGTTTTTCTTGAAAATTAACCTATTTTTTGAAAAATCCTAACTCGGTTTCTAGTAAAGATAAAGAGATGATTCTACCACCATTCTCTTGCAAATTTTATTTACTAAAAAAAAGGTTCAGTAAGTTTTTTTGTCCGACGCTTCATTTTGACGTTATTCCAAGAAAACGAAAAAATGAGCAAAATTTTCCAATATGGCGGCCAAAAAAACAACTTTCCGACACGAGTTGAGAGTGGGATTTTTTACACGTTAAATAGGAGGGTGTCAGCTACCATTTCCACCATAAAACAACTTTGTTGCAATTACTTCCAGGTTGACCCCTGTTTTGAGCTAGAATGACTCGACTATATTCAGGGTATGAATAATTCAAAGGTGCCGTTTTCGAAAAACCCATGAAAAACAATTCTTGGCATATTATTCGCCATTTTCTCCGCCATTTTTGATTGTTTTTTTCGTTGATGGCTCAAATTGTAGGGCATAATAAGGGTATTATACACACCAATTTTCAAAACGATCAAGTCATTGGTCGATTTGTAGTGATTTTTCAAAATTTACATCCCCTAATTCCACCCCTTTCCCTTGGACCAATTTGGCTGGTCAACAAACTTGACCGAGATATTAAGACTAATGCAAAATTTTGTGCAAAATTTCGTCGCTCTCCGACAAGCCCTTCGGGAGTTATCGTGTTAACAAGAATCTGTACATATATAAATAAATAAATAAATATATATATATATATATATATATATAGATATATGAATTTGAACGGACATCAGATTCGTGTTCTGGGGGCTCGGAAACGTGTAAAAAATATATTGCATCATATATTTGCGATTATCCGGTCAAGACCAATAGTGCATTTTTTTCTAATGAAATGCACTAAAATGTGACTTTTACTGAAAATTATTTGAAATTCAACAGATGACAAGGAAGATTTGCTGCTTTCTTCATAGAACATATGATATTTGGAATAGTAACAATTTGTTCAAAAATCACAGGTGAAAAATTCACCAGTATTCACCGGTTATTGTACGAGAAACGGGCCCCAGGATAGAGGTAACGTGTGGGCCCCAGGATAGAGGTAACGTGTGGTCCTCTCAACCATAAGCCGGTCTCCGCAACCAATTGGCGGCGCAGAACACCTCTGAATAACATGCAGTCAATCAGTTAATGCAACAATTGTTGCAACAATTGAGTGTAATGCAACAATTACTATTCCTCTAGAGATGGGAAACGACTGACTGTCTTTACTAACGACAGCCAATCTCCCAAAGGAGGTAGGCGTATATAATTAATTTTATCAAATAATATTCCATAAATTGGAGACAATCCTAGTTCTATGCTTGGAAACGCTATTAAGAAACAAATTTTATTATTATCTTTAATAATCATTATTGAGAGTATAACACAATTTCTATTCCTGCAAATATTGAAGGAGAGTATTACCGGTACCTATTTCTTCCCTGGAATTCCTGGGCAATGTGCATATGAAATAATAAGTAAGTAGGTATCAAGATTCTTGAAAGATTGGGATCATTTCTCATTTTATTCAATTCAGTGTTCTTTTTCATAATTATTTTTTAATGATTGACCTAAGGAGAAATTACAGGGGGAGACGGGCAGACGGCGGGCCTGGGGCCCGGGAATGTTTTTGCGGGGGTTTGGTCGAGGAGCGTTACATAGATAAGATACTCTAGTAATAAATACACTAGTAAAGATACACTAGTTGAGGAGAGTTTAAAGAAGTGAGATCATATATCAGCTTATTTGTACGTTATTTGAAATCCTTATGTGTGACAATTGACACATCTTTAGAATTGTACAAAATAATGTCAGATTTTTTAATTTTTAATTAGAGCTCTCCTACTTGACATAATAAACTTGAAAATCAGTTCCATCACTTTGTAGACTTTGCAACCTAGTAAAATATATGGTTAGAAATATAGCCTGTAATTATATTACAATAAATAATAATATAATGGTTTTTCACTCACCTTGAATGCAGAAAATGAAGTTACAAGTGTTCGGTGTTGAACAAGATTGTTGAACAAATAATCAAAGTATTATTGAAAAATCGAAAGCGCACTGTGATTATAATTATATGGGTAATATTACGAACCGCAGACCACGAACGTAAAACATGGAATGAACAGTATCTTCTGGTGCTTTCAAAACTATACCCTTCCATCTCCCCCCACCATTGCCACAAGAATTGTTCTATGCCTATTATTGAAAACTGGTGGTCAAAATCCCAGATATATATAGCACTTCATGTGAATATATAATATATTCTCATATACTGCATATATATATATCTAGGATGACCAGTACCTATATATATATATATATATATATATATATATATATATCAGCATATTTTTATGTTTACTTTTAATGTTTCGAATTGATATTATCATTTATAATTATAATGATGATTATACTTCTCTAGTGTATAGTGTAGCCTATATATAATAATTATAATACAATTGTATATTATATAGCCTACTGTTTATATATTTCTGCTGAATTAAGAAGATTCTAATACATAATCTAATTTTCTCTCTCACTCTCTAAAGGTACGATTCCCAAGCGGCAGCTCGAGCTGCGCGACTTAATAAAATTATATATATATATAATTATTAGGGCTAATTACACTATTTATTGATGAATTAATTATACATTATTAGCCCTAATGACCAAGTAACATTCATGGTATAGTTATGTGAATAGAGTTATAATGGCTAAAGCAGCGCAGCTGGAGCCGGGCAGCTCGAGCCGCCGCTTGGTAATCATACCATAACAATCAAGGCGAAGTGTTAGTGGAAAGGATATCCTTGATACCCATTCCCAAGAATGGACATATAGATGACCAAACTTCGCTCATAGTATTTTAATCACTTAACTAATATTTTTATAAATTTTCCATTCATTACATCACCGTTTTTTGTTTTTTACTATAGAAGTTTCTATTTGTGAAATTTATTGAAAGATTTGTTTTACTCATTCGTTGTATTGCAATGTAGAATCTAAGCTAAATTTTGTTATCTATTTGAATAAAGCAAAATAATCTAATATCTCTCTCTCTCTTTTCCTCTCTCTCACTCACTCAGCTCTCTCTTTCCCTCTCTCTCTCCTCTCTCTCTCACTCTCTCTTCCTCTCTCTCACTCACTCAACTCTCTCACTCTCTCTCTCTCTTTCTCTCTTGTCGAACCTATTGTCACTGTGGATTTCAATAAAAACTCCTACCTGCCTCTTCTAGCTGACCGATTCTATTCGAAGTTTGTTAAAATTCACAATAGAATGCAAAACAATTCATAGCCTTGACAAAATTTTAGGACTATTCCATTTGAAGCTATACAAAATGTTGGGACTTTCCCCTTAGAAGTTTCGCCGACCAACATTTGCTAACACCTAATTTTAGGATGAATACCTACTAATAGTGTACTCCTTAACACGTTTTCAGCTTGTCTCTAAAAGAAAGTATAAATTTTCACATTGAACTGAGAACCCTAATTTTTTAAAGGGTTCCCTAATATTTTACAGAAGCAATTTTACGATTTTAACCATTCTGTAGCCAGCACAAATAACATCAACTGACATTACCCTTTGTCTTGATTAGGACCTGCTAGCTTCTGATATTTTTTCTGAGGGTGATGTCCTCGTGGGCTCTTAGCCCTGTGCGTGAGTAATGATAGGGATGATTATGAGAGATGACAACTAATTTTTAGACAGTCGGGACCGACGGCTTATCGTCTCCTTTTAAAGACGCGGTCGCCTTATTTATGTGATTGTGCTGAGGTCAAAAAACTGTTCTCTGGCTGAGGATAGAATCTCTGAACCTTTGGTTATAAGACCGACGCGTTATCACTCCCTTCAACGAGCTCCCCAAAGTGAAGGTCTAATATTTATATTTATTTATTTGAAAAATTACAATAAAGGGTAAAAATACAGCCATTAAAGTCCATATTATTATTAATTAATCAACCAGCAATCTTTTTAAAAACGCTTTTTTGTCTGTTTTGTGTTCTTTAAATCCTGATTTGGCAGGTTTGGGTGCATTTTAGACCAAAAATTACCAAATAAAATTAACATTTTCCTTTAGAATCAAATGTTCAACAATTCAATACAATAATTTTCAACAAGTTATTCTATTTCTATTCTCTTGGAGTTATAAAATTGAGTCTTCTCTATCTTATTTCGCACATCATCTCAATAATCAACAAAGTTACGAATTCCCAACTGGTTACATTCAATTTCTTACTTTGCATACGATAAGACACTAAATTACCCTAATAAGGCGAGCCATAAAATAAGAGAATTGGAAATTAGAGAGAAATGAGAAACAAAAATAGCGGATTTTGGATTATAGGAGCTATAAATTGCGGTAATTGGGGATTTTTGGACAGACTGAAAATGATATAGGCCTACTCCATTAACTGCAAACGGTAATTTTTTCTTATGAATGGGGTGCTTCTTAGAGAATTTGTGGCGTCCCAGCCTGAGCTACTGGGCGCCCTGGAGCGACAGCCAAATTGTCGCTACCGAGATGAAAAGGAGGTGATTCAATTTCTCACTCTGTAAATAAAATTCATAGATGATTCTTTAAAATATGATAATTTCATGCGTAAAACTCTATTTCTACATTTTGATATTCTATAAATGAATTTCAAGTTTGAATTTCTATCTCAATAAATTATCTGGAGCATATTGTGATTCTATAAGTTACTCGAGGGCGCAAGGGGCGCAAGATTGAAGGGCGCACCGGCCCATGAGCCGGCGGGCCAGTCCGGGCCTGGACGTGTGTTATTGTGATTAATTCAATTTATTAGCTTTTGCATTTGTGTCACGCACTTTCATAACTTTTCAACTGTGAGGAACGAGCTCTGAAGTTCATAATTTCTGCAACTAAACTGAAGCTAGACGCTAGAAGCAAGTTATGTTACTTTCGAAGAGACAAAAATATGCATTTGTTTGGTCAACATTCCAAAATTGTTCAGTCTAGACCTCTCTTCTTTTCATTCGTTGCTGGTCAAAGAAACGAATGTTTTGTCTGAAGCCTTCCATTGTGCAGTCAAAATTCAGCGACCTGTTCGCCTGCCCGCGCGTGCGCGTGTCGGCCCTCGTGCGTGCCTGAGTCAATTGTGAAGGTACTGTCTCTAGAAATGTTGATATTCTAGTGATATGAACAGCAACCGAATTGCAAAACATTGCTTTGGGAGAATCCATTTAAAACCCTCATTTATGAACGAATATTTTTCAAAAAAGTCATTGTATTACAGAAAAGATGCACGGATCTTTCCATTTTTTAATTTTTTCGATATCTTCATCCTAAAATTAAGAAAAAAATGATGAAGTTTATGTCTTTATTATAATAATTATTTTTTAATGATTAGAGTTATGCATTTTCTAATCCATGGATTGGATAGAGGACGAATAAACCTTCAAAATGAGGTATTGACTGTAACCTTCCTATAAAAATTGAAGGAGTTATTTGGGTTCAAGTTTAACATTGCGCTTATGGGGATAAAAATCCATCATGGCGTCTCTACACCCGACCCTTAATTCCTCATCTCCACTCTTTTAACAGCCGTTGGAAGTAAGATTTTCAAATCTTTTCGGTCACTTCCCCATCCTTTGTAGGGTGAGCCAATGAAACGGAAATATTCCAATAGAATACATTATAAGCACTTGCAGTACATTTTCCCCTCATATTCATAACTAATAAATGGTGAAATTGATTTTCTCAAAGAGTTGGTGACTTATTTAGTAGTTCAACTACCTATTTTATTCTATCCTCATTAAGCTATGAATTAATTAATTTTGGATTTACTGGAAATGTTTTCAAAACTATCTTTTGAATTTTAGGTCTTTAGTAATCTTATACTTCATAGTTCTCTATAAACTTATACAGAGCTGAATAGGCAGCCATAAAATAGTGTTTCAGAACTCCCTACCAATATTCTAGGGCATTTTTTCTGGGTGATAAACATACTACAGTACCTTAATATTTACAAACTGTCCGAAGTCTAGGATACATTATTGTTTACCGTACTGATATTTCGAATCAAGCCATATTGTAGAGAATTAAATTTGTAATCCGCAGCTCAGTTACCGTTATTTCTAGAACGCACCCAAACTCACAAATCAGGATCAGGATTTCAAGGAAATAAAACAGACAATAAAAACAGTTTTGAATAGATTGCTTGTCTTTTGAAGGATTGCTTGATTGTTAGTCTCTTTCAAATCCTTATTTGTGAGGTTTGGGTACGTTTTAGACGAAAAAAGGAACTGAATATTTCTTCTGGGATAAATCGAATTCAAGCTATTTGTGAGACAATCAACAGGACTTCGAAAAATAAAGCCAGGAGAGAGACACTTTGAAATGTTATGAGGTGTTGGCCAATCTCAGCTCTCCTATTTGTCTCTGAAACCTGCGGGTACCGAAAAATAATAAAGAATGAAGCAGGTTACAAGTGGCTGAAATGCAATCTTTGAGAGCAGTAGCCTAAAGTGGTGTACCAGAGAAGATAGAATTCGGAATATTGAAATAAGACAGGAACAAAACATAATTATTCTCCATGAGGCAGAATATCGGAGACAACAAATAGACCTGGAAATATCATGTTGAATGGATGGAACCAGTCACAGACAACAATAAACACCTGAAAGATTGAATTTGCTTTGAACAACCAGTGAACAGAGAAATTTAATTACAATCAAACTTTGTGATGAAATTATTTAAAACAAAATGTGGGGCTTGGTAGTACAAAATAAATTGTCTTATATAACTTCATGGAAAATTAATCCATGATTTCAATCACAAGTCATCGTCCATATTACATTATTAACAATTTTATAATTGATTTATTTTTATTTTAAATTTTTTATTATAGAATGTATTGAACTGAACAATATAATGACTGACCCCAGCCCTCTTCCTTTGAGGGCGCCTAGAAAGAGAGGGGTGGGGGTGGTCAATGTGAAAGGGAACATGGCTTGCCCCCCCTGGAAAAAATCCTGCGTACGCCCTTGTTGTCGTACATATTCTTTACTATTACTTATCTTATAATATAATTTATATGTTGATAAGGTATCATTTAAATCTAGTTCAGTAATGTTAATAGCTCTTCATAATTTTTCAACTCAAGGCCAATTTAAGTGTTAATGGAAAGGATATCATTGATATGCTTTCCCAAGAATGGACATAAATTATGTAATTTACTTCGCCTTTTCACTTCGATAACCTACACTCCTAATACATTTCGCAGACCTCGAATTAATATTTGTATGAATTTTACATTCATTAGGCTATATTACCGTTTTTTCTTGAATTTTCACTAAAATTTTCTATATTGTGAAATTTATTGAAAATTTTGTTGTATTCGTTTGTATTGTAATGGAAAATCTACGCTGTATTATGTATTTGATCTGTATTATGATAGTTGATCATGTATTTGTAAGTAATCTAATCCAAGGTAATTAGAATAGAGTAATTATTAAATAGAGGAATTAGAATACTATATTCTAATTACCTTGATCTAATCTAATCTCTCTCTTTCTCTCTCTCTCTCTCTCAAAGCAAGCGATGTAATTACAGTACAACAGTAGTATCATTTATCGGTCAGTAGGTATAGTATCGGTCAATAGGCTGGATTTGATATTCATCAAGTATTCATTCAGACAGAAGATCAAGGGTTGCCGGCTGATACCTGCAGATTGGGGCGAATAATCCTTTTCGACTCCACTGTTGAATGCAGAGACAACATGAAGAGGAGTAACACAAATACCAAGTAGAAGTAACAAATAATTCAAAAATGGTACAACAGAACAGACGAGAGAGAGAGGGATGAGAGGAGTAAAAGGAAAGAGATAGACAGGGATAGATAGGTGACAGAGAGTGTATGTGAGAGAGATAGAGCACGCAGGACTGTAAAAGACGGAGTGAGAGCGCTTGAATACAAAGACAGTGGGTAGAAGAGGATCGAGTGATAGAGGGAGAGTGAGAGAGACTGAGCTTGAATAAGGAATTCTTTTGTTAATTGTTTTCGCCACTATGCCTTTTGCCAGCACATGTTACTTTTTCTTCACTAACGACCTGAGGTAGTGCTTTGTTTCGCAAATTCCTCGAGTACACAACAAAACAATGTTTGTATTGAGGAACACTATTCTTGTTCCTGGAAATCTATTATTTATTTGAATATTTTCAGTTTCAAGGGGACGTTTCCTCATATGCTGTCTGAAATTTGAAAGCCGTGTTATAGATCAAGCTGGCTACGACCAATCACAGACCATTACATGGTCACCTGTTTATCTATATAGTCCAGTCAATGAGTGCAAAAATACACCCGTTAGGGGAAATAAAACATATGAGGCTAATTTTTCCCCCATCGATTACTATCATATAGACGAGTGTTCTGCCAAAAGTCCCCACCCCTACCCCTCTTGTTTCCTCCTCAGCACCCCCTCAAAGTTCCATTTGCAAGGATTTTTTATATTGAATTTATCTCAAATTGAATTTGGTTTCAAATTTTAGAGCAAAACGTTTTTCAGAATTGAAGGAAGAACTTATCATTTTTTGAACGATATTGACTGAGCTGTAGTCATTTTTCCATTTTGCCAAAGTGTCTTCTTCGCTTCGACAGACGATATCAGGCCAGCCGCCGAGCGCTTCCGAGATCGTGCTTATCGTATATTGACGGACATTTTCTCTCGTTGAATTTCGACAAAATATATGTTTCTTATACTCAAAATGTAGGTCTTGAAAATTTCTACAAGCTCTATATGAGACATTCTGAGTAGAACAATCCTGTGATTTTTTATTAGGAAAAGAATGAAATTTTGAGGCATAAATCTGTGGGCTTCCTCCATTCTGTCATATATAACTACTGAACCACAGGAGCTAGAGTGAAATGGTAAAGACATGAAACGAAGAGAATTGAATTTTCTAAAAAATAAAAGGAAATTCGTTCTCCTATCTTCAAATGTTGCTGAGTTACATGCAATTTAATAAAACCATACAAATGGAAACTTTGGGGGGCTGCTGGGGGGGAAGCAAGAGGGGTAGGGGTGGGGACTTTTGGCAGACCACTTGTCGATATGCTAGTTATCGATGTGGAAAAAATCAGCTCAATATGTTTTTTCCCAAATGTATTATTTCCGTATGAATTTTCCTCAATTCGTGGTATTTTGGCACGCCAGGGTGCCAATTCGCATATTAACGGACTTTTTCCCCCCTTAAATTTCGGTAAAATATATGTTTCTATAATGAAAAATGTAGGTCTTGAAAATCTCTACAACTTTTATATGAGATATTTTTCAGTAGAACGAAACGGTAAACTTTTATTTGGAAAATAATAGTATTTTCAGGCATAAATTTAGGGGTTTCTTTCATTCTTACATGTATAACTCTTGAACCACAGGAGCTAGAGTGAAATGGTAATGACATGAAATGAAGAGATTTTAATTTTCTAAATAATGAGAAAAAATTTTGTTTTTTATCTCCAATGGTTGCTGAGATAAATTCAATATAAAAAATCCTTGCAAATGGAACTTTGAGGGGGTGCTGAGGAGGAAGCAAGATGGGTAGGGGTGGGTACTTTTGGCAGAACACTCGTCTATATGATATTAATCGATGGGGGAAAAATTAGCCTCATATGTTTTTTCCTCTAGAAAACACTCATTGACTGGACTAATATTATGTCTGTGTACAGCTCTGTTTTTTGTGATTATGTCAATATGATTCATATGATTGTGTATGTGTAGGCTACTCCAAAAATAAATCTAGAGAATATGAAGAAGTTTGAATGAAGTATAAAAATGTGAAGATGAAGATTAGGCTAGTGAATACTTACCATCTCAGCTGTATGATCTTATTTATTGTAAACTAAACAAAGTTCTGCTCATGAAACTCTTATTTTTCTCATTCTTGTAAGATAAGGTACCAGACTGAAATAGATCTGTCCATCATTGCTGATAATAATAAAATTTCACTTTGTAAAGATTATCAATAAATTTACTATTAATAATGATATATGGCCATTCATATGTTACAGTAGGAGATAAATTGCAAATGCAATCAAATTTTCATTACATAATATATTATGCATTTCATCTTCTATCAAGGCATTCTCATTGGTTCAATAAATCTTAGATACAGTTCAATTAGTCAACTTTGAAAATAATTATAATTCCCGCTTTTGAAAACAGTACTGAAAATATAGTACCAAATGTCACCACATTAGAAGGCTAGCAGGCTAGTCTTGATCAAGACAGGCCCGACATCTGACAGAAAAAACGAACTATCAACTCTCATGGCTGTCAAATGAGTACGACTCATCGAGAAGGCATTGATGTTTTGAGCACCATAAACTATGCCACGAGAGCGCAGCACAGTAGTTGGGTCAGATGTCAATTGGGTCAGATGACAATTGGGTCACTTGGTTTTGAAGGTTTGTAATATTGGGTCAAATGGTATATTGGGTCAGATGACTATTGGGTCAAGTGGTTTCGCTGCTTTTCTTGATTTTAAAAAATTGGGTCTAGTGGTAGGTTGGGTCAAATGGAAGTTGGGTCATTGGTAGACACCCGGTACGATTTGGTTGGTGCGGAACGTAACGACCGTCAGCCGCAATGTACGCATACGGCTGCGGCTGAACCATTTTCCTTGCCACGACCCAGTCGCCATGATCTGCCTTCATGATATCCAGATCTACTAGTGAAAAATAAAAATTACTTCATTTTGGTACCATTTGAATCAAAATTTCATTAACTTTGATATTAATATCCCTCATAATTATCAATATTTTCCTCCTGGTCATCTCAATTATAACTTACTATATCTTCTCTAAGTCTCCAAAATATTTGTTGCAGTCCGCAACACTGCTTCTGGAGGAGTACAGTCGT
>CM029546.1:23639283-23711783 GCA_017141385.1 Sogatella furcifera
AATTCAGATCTACTAGTGAAAAATAAAAATTACTTCATTTTGGTACCATTTGAATCAAAATTTCATTAACTTTGATATTAATATCCCTCATAATTATCAATATTTTCCTCCTGGTCATCTCAATTATAACTTACTATATCTTCTCTAAGTCTCCAAAATATTTGAGGTTAGAATCCACTGCGACTGGTCGCCGCAACACTGCTTCTGGAGGAGTACAGTCGTCATCGGATGCGGCTGTTGGTCGTGGTCGTTGGTGATACGCATGAACGAAATCGGTCCTATGATTTTACACAGAAGCAGTCCGCCATTTTTTTACGCAACGACCGACGGTCAATTCAAGAGCTCAGGATGTTCATGGAGTGTCTTGTTCGGTACTTAAAATGACAATTAAGCATATTGCTAAGCACATGGCAGGGGCAATAAACAATTGCTTAAGAATGGGTAGATTTCCAGATGTACTGAAATTGGCTAGGACAATTCCAATTTATAAAAAAGGAGACACAACTCAACCATCAAATTTTAGACCAGTGTCAATTCCTTCAACTATGTTAAAGGTCATTGAAAATATCATGAAGCTGCAGCTTGTGGATTACTTCAGCAAAAATAATCTATTTTCCAGCTCACAGCATGGTTTCAGAAGCGGGCGATCAACAACCAGTGCACTAATATCAGTGTCAGAAAAAGTTCAAGAAGTCTTTGAGTCAGGTGAATGTCTTGCTCTCACCCTGTTTGACCTTAGTAAGGCATTCGACTGTGTCCCACACAAAATTCTAATTAAGAAAATGGTGCACTATGGAATTGGTGGTGCAGTGTTGAGCACCCTTAGTGACTACCTTAAGGATTGGAGGCAAGTAGTCTTATAGTCCTCCATCTATAGGAGGAGCAACATCAGAAGTGAAGATAAATTGTCATGGTGTGCCACAGGGTTCTGTGCTGGGCCTACTGCTGTTTATCATACTGATGAATGACTTTACACCACAAGACGGCTCAGTACTATTTGCAGATGACACTACAATTATGTCCAGAGGAAAGACTCTAAATCAGACAATGGATATAAGCAGAGCTCAAACACGTGAGGCAAAGCAATGGTTCAGCAATCACAGGCTAAAATTGAATGATGACAAAACCCAGGTATTAGTCTGTACCAAGAAAAAAGAAATTAGACATACAGACAATGCCCCAGTGAAATTACTTGGTTTCTGGATTGACAGTAGATTATGTTGGAATGAACACATAAGTAATGTTTGTATTAAGCTGTCTAGGGTTACTCACTTACTGCTTAAATTGAGGAACATTGTCTCTGCAAACTACTTGCTCACAGTATATCACGCCCTGTTCCATTCTCATGTTACATACGGCCTCCTAATGTGGGGTCACACTCCATATTGCAAAGACATTCTACTGATACAAAAAAGAGCCCTGAGAATAATAACGTTCTCTGATCGATTGGAGCATTGTAGACCACTGTTCAAGAGGCTACAGATAATGACTGTTTACAGCCAATATATTCTTGTTGCACTGATGTATGTGAAGAGAAACAACATACAACTTGAAAGGAGAAATCAGGTCCACAACTACAACACACGGTCAGCAGGGAACCTGGAAGTTCCACAAACACGATTGACAAGCAACCAAAAGAGCTTTCAGATAGCAGCATTGAAGATGTTCAACAAACTTCCCACCAATGTGCAAAGGTTGGAAACCAAGAGGTTTGAAAAAACTATGAAGCCACTACTTCTTGAGCGGCCCTTGTATTCGCTTGATGAATTAGACAAGGAGCCGCTTTTTCCTGCCGGATGATCCGGCTGGATGCAGCAACTATGACGCGGTCTATCTGGCATCCCAGTCAACAACCCAGACATCAAGTATCAACTAATTAAGTAATTAAGTTACGTTCCGCACCAACCAAATCCTAGCTTAAGCAGTGAATATAAAGGTCATTTCTATCCATATTCTTTGCCTAAAGGTATGATTTGGTTTGTGCGTAACGAAACGACTGTCAGCCGCAATGTACGCATCCGGCTGCGGCTGAAGCGTTTTCGTTTGCACGAATCAGTCGCATCGACTGACTCATTATCATAAAAAGTGTTGTTGGACGTAGTTGTTTATTGACGTTGACATACAAGTACAGCATCACGAAGTGAATCGTCTGTGACGAAGAACTGGCAGCGGGGATCATGAAGGCTTGGGAAGGGAATCACTAGTGAATAGTGATGGCGATTGGTGATTTTTTGGTGATCGGTTATTGAAGAAGCAGAAGGTGATGGAGTGATATGTTGACTGGTTCTAACTTCTGATTCTGAGGTGTTTTGTTGTTCATAATCCAACTTCCTACTTACCTACAAATTAGTCGTTTATTTTTTTGAATAATCAAGTCTTCTTTGTTATTTAAAATTATTTATAGGCCAGTTACAATATTCATCTCTTGATATCATAACGATCAGTCATTGAAGTACTTTGATGGTTCGCAGTCTAATGATGATGTTATGACGACCTCTTCCTACTAACTGGATAACATATTTTTATGTAAGTATAATACTCATTACTACAATTAATTACTTCCATCTAATTGATTTATCAATGGCTAATCAAGTTTAATCAGGTACTAATTAATCTTGAAGTTGATTATTTTCCAGTATCGTTTACTGAATTACTATCAAAACTCAATTGTGTTGTGAATCATGGTAATCACCTGATTTGAATTTTATGATGATGTGTTTATAGGTCTTCTGCGTAATTTTACAGATAGGATAGTTAGATTTGTTTATTTTGCTATCGAACGATACAGTTATCAGCAACGTCAGTAAAATATTCAGAACACTTGATTAAAAAAAGGATGTGTGAAAAACTCCTCTAAAGAATACTGTCTTTTTGTTAGCCTACTTACTTGTTTGATTGGGAAATATACAAATACACGATTTGTTGCCTTGCAGCCTGTCTAGAAGGTCATTTTTATATACTAGAAAGAGTAGTGATCTTAGAATCAAGCCTTGTGGCACACCCCTCTTCACTAGTTGGAATAGAAGGGGTTTGCACGCAGAAGATCAAAATAATAGTGATTTGCTTAACAAAGAGACTGGATAATTTTTCATTGACTGGCAACCTATTATAGACCTTTCTTCCTAGAGATGGGACCTGTATTTTTGTTTATCGTGTACCACAATCAAGTTGTTGCCTTTGGTGGGTGTTATTATGAATCATACCGCTTGTACTCATCATAGGCCTATTTTCGTGTAAATGCTGGAAAATAACATATATATATATATATATATATATATATATATATATATATATATATATATATATATATATATATATATATATATATAGGTTGTTAACCGTTAATATACCAAGAGAAACAAATAACGATTTTTTCCTGGAGAAGAACACCAGAAACATTACTACTTCAAACATTACCCAGTGTAGGATACACATATCATATGACAGAAGACTGTGGAACAAACTGAAATATGATATACACAAATAATCATTCGACAGTTGGCTCTTGATACATCTTATGAGGTAAATAAACTTGAAGAGCTTGCCACAAAAATTTCTAAAATGAGGCTCCCATGTTAACTTTTGGTCTATGTAGGCGCCAAGGAACTTAGTTGATATTCCTCCAACAGACTGCTGTGAGTCAGATTTATGCTTTAAGCCACAATTAAGAATTTGAGTCTCATTGTCATTCATAGAGAAACCGTTGACCTCCAACGACTCACATGTCTTTCTCCTGTTGCCCTCCATCCTAACCTCAACTCATCCAAGTCCCCACCAAAAGACATAAAAAAGTGTCAGTTGAAATATCACTGGGAAGATCATTTATCATTAATAAGAAAAGCAAAGGACCCAGGATTGATCCCTGGGGGACACCAAACTCCACCACTGCCTCTCTTGACCTATCAGTGCCAATACATAGAACTTGAGACCTTTCAAACAGGTTGACTGAAGAAACCCGAATTTACAATCCTCAATACCATAATGGACGAACTTCCCCAACCGCACATCAAAGTCTTCACCCTCAAAAGCCTTGCTTATGTCGAAGAGAGTTACACCTGCAAAACATTGAGACTAGAAAGCATTATATACATAATTGGTAAGATTTTCTATTGCATTATCTGTAGAAAATCCTTTTCTGGAACCAAACTGTAAAACATGAGTATAATTCTTCAGGTGAGAAACAAGATTTATTCAGCTTAACATATTGATGAATTAATAATTTCATATGCTGTCTTCCCATAACTTAAAAGGACAATGGAAAACAATCAGTAGGAATTAGAACCATGTGATTGAACACAAGAATGATAAGCGTAGGAACAAAACGGCTTTGTTTAATTCCTTCTATTGTATATCTTATTGTGAATTACCTTCAGCTGACTCTAGCAATAAAAATTGTGGGGCCAATATATTTTGATAATGGTATGTCATCTTAATAAAACCTCCCTGTTCATTTAACAGTATTTAAACAGCTAAGCGTTAACATCCACTGACAGTTCGATCGTTCATAGCTGATGGTCTAACGATTGGCCTGTCGGTTTACAGATATTTTGGAATTCCGGTTTCCGCATCCACTTTTACTTATACAGTACAGTAACATTGGAGATTTAGTATCCACGTACAGCGTTTCACAGACCATTCACAGCGTTTCAATAAAATCGGTATTCTTCTCATTCTCATT
The DNA here is from genome assembly GCA_017141385.1 of Sogatella furcifera. Taxonomy (NCBI): domain Eukaryota; kingdom Metazoa; phylum Arthropoda; class Insecta; order Hemiptera; family Delphacidae; genus Sogatella; species Sogatella furcifera. The sequence goes on from CM029546.1 coordinate 23,643,962, forward strand.
ATCGCACAGTTACTACACGTTCTGGAAGGTTCCTCTGCCACATGGATACTAAATCTCCAATGTTACTGTACAACTTGCCACGCTAATCGCGTTTCTACGACCCTCATAACTCTGCCAATATCACATCGAAAAGTTCTCATTTTTTTGCGCCATCCTGTGCTTACGAGTAAGTAATCAATCGATATGTGTTACGTATATCAATCGATTGATGTACGTACTCTGTGTCTATACTTATAGCTTTTGACTGTCATATTCCGAACTGAGAGAAGATGTGAACCTTGACAAACGCACGAAAACCCGGGGGTAAGCAAGTTCAAGTTGAGCCTTTATTTAATTTTGGTCAACTGGAAAACCTGATTTATATTAATTTACAAGCTATTCTAGAAATTGAACTCGACTGTGTTATTTTTGTAGAAGCATGGATGGAAATGATTCCGAGGGAGCTGTGCCCAATTCCGATGGAAGCAATACGAGTACTGAAGTTAAGCCCAGGATTGATGTGAAGTCCTCGCCAAATGAAAGAGCTGAGTCACCAGATTCAAACTGTGCGATTTGTCTCGGAAAGTTACAAAACAAATCATTCACTGATAGCTGCTTACATCAGTTTTGCTTCTCCTGTCTTGTTGAATGGTCCAAGGTAAGTTGAAAGTCTTATGCGCTCCACACACTGATGATGCCAAACCAAACCATCCAACCACGAAATACCAAATCGGTTGGATGAGTTGGTTGCATGGTTTTTCGTGGTTTCATGAAAATTTAGTCTTACTGTAGAATTTTATGACTCTTTTTTGGAAGTGTTTTGAGTTTACATTCTGTTTCAATTTAACCTAATCTAAATGACTAAAATGGCTGGAACGAGAAACTATTATCAAATGAATTCTACTATAATCAAGAAATGAATTTTATGATTGAATATTAATTCAAAATATTAGCTTAGCTCGTTAAAAATATTTTAGTTGAGTTTGATTGTAGCCTATAAGCTGAAATAAATGAATAACCGACAAAATTTTTAAATCAGAATCATTTTATTTTATTATCTTACGACTTTTTCAAATAACTGCGCTAAAAGTGTAGGAAAAATGTCTTGTTCAGCTGAGTAATTTCCAAATAATTATTACATAAGTTGCCAACAGTTTTGGTTGGATGGTATTGGTTTGGTATGGCATCATCAGTGTGTGTAGCGCATTGTACTGGCTTCCACCAACGTTGGTCAAATCAAGTCTGACCATGTTGAGAAAAGCACTGGTGCACAATGGAATCGCTGGAATGTGTGGTGCACACTGTTTTGTAAACAAACGTTTATAAAATTGCGTCGGAAACTACAGCTCATCCTTAATAATATTCCAAGAAATTACCATTTTCATACATAAAAAGCTGCATAGAATTTCAAGATTGCCATTGGGCAATGACAACCTTGAAACTTTCTGATAGTGTGATCATAATCAAATCAGCTAGCTGTCGATACGTTTGAAGATCGTCAGATAGTTGACCGACGTTAGTGGAACCCAGCACTAGGTTAGTAGGTTAGTATAGAAACTGATTTCGAACTAATCCATAAACCCATTGCAAATACGTAACATTATTTTCAATAATATTCAAACCGGAGTGTATTCCTAGCCCTAGGTGGCGGTGGCGTCGGACCTACTTTCAGACCCATACCGTCTTCTTCTATAATACCGCTTTTGCAAACATGGGCAGAATCTCGGCCGAATAGGAAAGGAGAGAGAAAGAAAGAGAGAGAGAGAGAGAGAGATACTATCATAAAAAAATCAAACAGTTTTCAAAATATCCACCCTCAATGAAAGACCCTATATTGCTTGACTAAGTTCATTGCTTCTTGCTGTACTCATTCCTTTAAAATTATAGATGACATCTATATTCAATTGAATTGTAATAATCATAATCATTATGATTTATTCAATGAATCATAATTTTGTGTAGGCCTTCTTGGTATTTCTGTACAGTATTTGAGGAATGGCAATAATTTGAGTGTCATGAACTGGTTTTACTATCAAGAAAAATAAAAATGGGGTGGCGTAGTTGAGTGGGTTGAGTGCTGGCGTTGCAACCCAAAGGTCCCGGGTTCAAACCCAGGTCAGACCAGAAATTTTTCTCAGGCCACTTCCCGTGTTTCGGATGGACACGTTAAGCCGTCGGTCCCGGCTGCCTAAAAACAGTCGTTAAGTCATGTCAGAGGCCCTGAAATTGATTAGGAGTGACTTGAAAACTCTGACACCAGACCTGAGCCAGCCAGGTTACACGATTATTATTATTATTATTATTAAGAAAAGTTTTTCTATAATTTTTAACATGCCATTGAAATTAGTTGTGAAGAAATTACTTGTTCCAGGTGATTGATTCATCCTCTCAGTTACGAATTAGAGAAATATTTGTAGAAATTGTTATATTTTAAATTTTACAACTTATTCTTTATAGACATTTTTTGCTAGCTTGTCTTGAAATCTCTATTGAATTCTTGAACCAAAAATTCTATTCTTTACAGGTAAAACCAGAGTGTCCACTTTGCAAGCAGGGCTTCAAATCCATCATTCACAATGTGAGATCAATTGAAGACTATGATCAGTATGACATCTTTCGTCCAGTCGAACAGCCCACGGTCAGCATCAGAAATATTGCTCAACTGCTCGTTGAATCAAGCCGCCCAGCATTCAGATTCAGGTTTGTCCACTTTTTTGCCAACGTTTTTGTCAAGTGTCCACTGGATGTGGCAATTACCCGTATCTTATACTGTACATCACTTCATCTTTTCCCACGGCACGAGCCGCCAGTCTCATTTTTTTCCTATTCTATGTTTTCCTCGTTGATTATTATTTTATTTTGACGTCACTATAATCTCTGATCTACTGTATACATCGAATATTCGTTTTCCACTTTGAATGTATTGGCCGAGAATACTGATTGGGTAAATATAGCTTTTTTTTAATTCATCAATATAGCACCTAGTAAGAGAGTAATAAGCTATTCTATTTTAACTTAGATTGATACGAGTAATTAGAGAAGGTATGACGACTTTAAGGTTTAGCCTTCTATTTTGTTTAATAACTAACAAATCTTTTCACATAACCACATATTAAAAACATAGTAGCCTACTAGCTTATGAAAAATCATTCAAATATATCACTTTTTAATGTTTAGTTACAGGTTATATGAAATCACTCTTGTGAATCCAAATGAAACGCTTTATAACTAATGACTGTCTGAAATATTTAAAAAAATTTCCTTTAGTAATAGGAAATAATCGTTTATGAAAAATTGTTTACTATAATTTTGCCAAAGTGCATTCAAGTTTTCCTTGAGCGTGTATAATAACAATGGCTATCCTACATATCTATATCCTTGAATTCAAGTACAAAAAAACTTTTCATGATACAAAATACTATATATTTATTATTATATTCCTTTTACCATGTCCATAATACTATAATTATAGATTTCTGTAAGTTTGGCAATTAAATTCACAATACAAATTATTTCAATAAATAAGTTGAAAAAATTGAATTAATATGACTTTTTGTAGTTAATATTAGACTAAGTGAACTCAATGTGAGTATTAATAGCATTTTTCTGCTGATACCACAGAACGACAATGGTGCCAGTGATTGGCCTGTTGCAGCGCGTTGACTCGTTCATTCCTCCCGTCTACTCGTCCGGCCACGGCCACGGTCACAGCCACAGTCGCCACGGGTGGCCATCGCATCGCAGCGGCAGCGGATCGGGTCCGGCCACCATCGATCGGCGCTACATCTACAACCAGGGTCTGTGGGTGCGTCGGCTGCCTGACATCACTGGTCGCTATCGCAAGTGCACGCCCAGATTTCTTTCGTTAGTATTGCATTATTTGCCTATTTTTCCCGATTGATACAATTTTTTAATTACAGTTTCTTGAGAAGTGTGTCTGCGATTCAATATAAATCTGGTAAAAAAATAACATAAAGAACGTTCCTTCTGTCATGAAAATGAAATTCAAACCATGGCTTATTTAGAATTGTTTCATAGTGTGCAGGGCTTATTCAATCGAAAAATAAAAACAAATCCTCCTTCATTATTCAATTTCAATGGCATACGATTAAATTTCAATGAACGTTATTTATGGATTTCTCTTGATATTAAGATCACCGATTAATTTAACTAGTAAGCCCCATGGGCTGAAGAACTCGCGTGCAAATTCCAAAGTCAACTTATGGCTTGAATAACATGATGATGAAATTCTGTAGTCAAGTCCACTTGATCAAGTTCATTGATGCGTTGGCTGCCGCGAATAGTCGAAATAGGAACCACAAATCATAAGTAATATGATACCTATAATTATAAAATACTGAAGAATTCCTTTTTGTAAGGATATAGTTATGTTATATGAATATTTTGATATACGATTTAAATTTTTTTGTTACTCCAACTATCCGTGAATCAGTTGCAGCCAATGCAAATGTATCCACCAATGAAAATGTGCTTATCAAGACGACTCTACTGCAAAAATTCAGACGATTGACAAATAATTTTAACGTTCTACATATATGCATATTCTACAAATAATATGGATACAATAACTTTCTCTTATTTTTTGCTGAAATTCATTCATAGTACCGTATATTGAAACTTCATGTCGACTATCTCATACATCTCATTCTGTATAAAATTCAATAGACTTTCGTGAGTTCTCAAATGTATTTAATTGAAGAATAGTTGAACCATTGACAAATATTGTAGAGCTTGGCCCAATATTTTTATAATTCGATTCGTATAAATAAAAAATAAAAAATTATTATGGATCTCATTAGCATTCATCAAGCATGGGTGACACATTAGTTTGACTTGAGCCGGTATTAAGTTACATGGTAATATTTCCTACTACTCAGTAAAATGAAAATAGATGAAAATACACATCATATTTTTCATCTCTTTTCATTTGATTTACTATATGCGATAGAAAATAATAAAAGGGCAACATGAAAGAGCCGCCGGATTTGATCCACCTGGATATGTCCCACCATATAAAAAAGATTCTTTTTACTATAAAGAATAATTTTATTTCAATATATTCAATATTCAGTATTATATATATTCATAATTTTTCATGCTATGTAACATGACTATTTCAATTCTGTTCTAAAAAGGGTCGCTTCCGCTAGCCTACCATCAAAAAATTTACCGTTACCTACGTTTTTAAACTAACCTTACCTGAGCTGAAGTGGCTGCCAGTTCTAACCTTTCTGGGTTGTCAAGCCTAAGCTTGATAGATTAGTAGAGTGATGGTGTCGATGCTGGGGACCAGGATTAGCTAACGCATGCCAGATATAGGTTAGAAGAGTGAACTAATCAACATAAATTCACTCATCTAGTAAAAACTCAAACATTCACTCATAAAAAAATGCATCCAGTCTCTGCTATATTCTATCGTGACTATCAACATAGTGGAATATTATCGTGATTCAGCAAAATATTTCAATTAATCGTTAATATAATTGTTCTCAAGTTCCACTGAGTTCCCAAGTTGTAACGTTTCTCCAGTTTGTTCATCTCAATCTCGTTTCGTAAACTTGGTAAAAAGCGGACAGATAATGAGTCGGGAAAATAAGAGCCATTTTACGGTGGGACATATCCAGGTGGACCAGATACGCGACCCCGCATGAAATTGTTGAAGATTGGACTGATGCGCTCTCTAATTTGAACTAATCATATACCTTTATTTCATGTTTACATGACAGACGTAACAAAAATTGTGATAATTAGAACAATAATTCTTCAAAAAAAAGAAAGAATAAAACACATAGCTTTAGACATCTAGTACACTTTTGGTACGCTGGGCGCGCTGCTCGCGTTTCTTCAGCTGCCCTATCGCGTAATACCCGCCTTATCAAAGCATGGAAATTGAATCGAACAAACCACTTAATTACCACAATATTACAAAACATTTTAACCAAAACAATACTGGAAAAATGTATGATGATAAAATCATTCAAATTTGCCACCTCTTGTCGTCAGCTGTTCAAATAAATAGACTTTTATCATATGTTTGAAATTTGAGATCACTACTAACATATGACTTCCACATGAAACGTATTCTTGATTTGAGAACGTAATACACAACTTTCCAAGCTATATTTGCGTTTGGAAAATTGCCGTTTACAGGAGAATCAAAGATCAGCTGTTCTGAATGCGGGAATAATCATTTTGATGATTATTACAGCACTAGTCATCGTCACGATGATGATTACAGCACTGAAAATCAATCCCAGCTGTTTTTTCCAAACTCTGACGTATGAATAAACAAGTCGAACGAGCCGCCATGACTGTTCACTGCATGCATTTGTTCACTAGTGTTGTGTTGAGGTTATGTTGGCTTCAGTTGATGTTTTCAGTTGTTTGAGGTTTTAATAAATCCTTTTTCAGTCTAGTATGACGAAAAAAATGTACATAATTCGTGTGGAAAAGTTTACAAACTCATAATTATTTTCCAAACTCGCGTACCGCTCGTTTGGAGAACATAATTATCCGTTTGTAAAAACGCCTTTTCCAAATTCATTATGTAATATAGACCTCCAAAAGTTGGCTTGTGATTCAACCTTCCCGGTCTCTGATGGTCGAAATTTGTACTTGGTGTCTATAACTGGCGCATGCGCATTACAGAGGCACATTCCTTTGGCGACACGCTCATATGTCAATTGACTAGAATTTTCTGGGTTATTATTCAATTTTATCATTGATTTATCAATAATATTGTAAAGCTACAAAGTATTTATCAGTTTGGAATGGTTTAAGAGATGTATCAGTCAATTTGAAAGCATTTCCATCAGATAATCTGATATCCCTTGCTTATAGGTTAGGTAAGTTAGGTTTGTCCGTTTCCGCCATCTTGAATTAGCTCTTCTCTCCCGATCAGAGTCGCGAGTTTCCAGGAGAAGAATAAATAGGAAATCTTTTCCTTCAGAATTGGAACAATTGTTATTGAAATCTATCACACAACATTTCCTCTTGCACTTTGACATCTTTTCTTCGAAAGTAAGTAGTTTTTCTATTCGCAAGTATTCAAAAACAAGCGAATGTTGCTACATGCATTTGAATTTAACCGCGCTTAGGCTATAGACGGCAAGTGCATTTATTGTACACCGGTCGCGCTGGCCACCTTGCCGCAGCTGGTCTATACTATTCATGTTGAATTCAAGTCATATGTTGAAAGTTTAAACATGTGATAGGAGTCAATTTACTTAAACAGCTGACAAGAGGCGGCAAATTTGAATTATTTTATCACAATACATTTTTACTTTCCTTGCCCTACCTACTATCATAGGTAAGGAAAGTATTGCTTTCCAAAAAAAATTAAGGTACCCCAATTTTAGGTTTTCTATCCGTTTCAAGGTCCCCTGAGTCCAAAAAAGTGGTTTTTGGGTATTTGTCTGTGTGTGTGTGTGTGTGTGTGTGTGTGTATGTCTGTATACACTTTATCTCGATCCCTAATTGACCGATTGACTTGAAATTTGGAACTTAAGGTTCTTATACCATGGGGACCCGACTCTAAGAAATTCAAAAAAATTCATCAAAAAATGGCGGAAAAAATGGCGGATAATATGCCAAAAATGGTGTTTTTCAAGATTTTCTCGAAAACGGCTCAAACGATTTTTTTGAAACTCATATAAAAAATAGCCCTATATAAGCCCTATCGACTGCCATAAGTCTCGTTCCTAGCAAAATCGCATAAGATCCGACGCATTGTTGAAAAAAATGGATTTTGCAATATTTAGATTCCTTATAAACCGATTGACTTGAAATTTGGAACTCAAGGTTCTTATACCATGAGGACCCGACACTAAGAAATTCAAAAAAATTCATCGAAAAATGGCGGAAAAAAATGGCGAATAATATGCCAAAAATGGTGTTTTTACGGTTTTCTCGAAAACGGCTCTAACGATTTTTTTGAAACTCATACCCGGAATAGCCCTTTATAAGCCCTATCGACTGCCATGAGTCTCGTTCCTGGCAAAATCGCAGAAGATCCGCAGCATTGTTGAGAAAAATGGATTTTGCAATATTTCTATCTAGATTTTCTCAAAAAATTTTCAAACTATTTTCTTCAAACAGACACCCTATAATATATAGTCATTAATAAGCTCAATCAACTGGCATATGTCCCCTTTGTCTAAAATTAGCAGGGCACCACCCCAGACTTGAAAAGTTAAGTAGTTTGTAGATAGGCAACCCGCACTACATGAATCTGTATAGAGGCAACCCGCACTACATGGCTCGGTAAGGTGAGTTTGAGCAACGCGGGCAGCGTGCTTGCCGCTCGTGTGCAAAAATTGTATCAATGCCATTTCGTCAAACTCGCAATCAAAGCAATCCATATCAGGATTTAAAGGAGACAAAAATCCCATTTGGAAAAAGTATTGGTGTTTCATAATAAATTTTTGGTAAAATAACAGAGTATGATCCTTTATCGATTCCACCTCTTTGATCCGATATATTGAAATAGGTACCAAAAAATCTACTTTCATTCAAAATCCAAGTCAATTCGGCTAAAATCTAGCCGAAGCGCCGACAGGCGCGAGTCATCATGGGCTTGTGAAAATTTCAAATCGCACACACGATTAGCCGAAGCGCCGGTAGGCGCGAGGCGTCATCAGGGAATGCAAATTCCACTGTTAGTATGATAAGATGAGCAAGTAATAGCGTAATGAAATTTGCACTCGCTGATGACTAGGTATGGATAATGGATAGCCTACTCGTATCAGGCTAAGCAAATGTTAATGGCAAGGAAAGTTGTGTGAGTGTACCACACCAGATTTTTTTGGTAGAGAAGGGCTTTTATTTGCTCTTGGGCAGCCATCACAGTAAAAAATGTGATGAGAAATCATGATTATGGATTTTTTAAAATCATAATTATCCGGTTCAAATTTAGCAAGCAACTGATAGAAGACAAAAATTACATACGAGTATGGCGAAAAGTATTTTTCATTTGTGAACATTATTTTTATGATAGTTCTTTCAAATTTGCCGCTAATAAATCAGCTGTTTCATTGAAATCAGATGGATTATCCAAAAAATGATTTATTCAAATTCCATATGACATTTTTTCTAGCCGTGATTATTTTGTTGAAATATTATAGATGCCGGAGTATATATAGATATATTGTTGCTGAGAGCTTATCCTTTTTTCACCTGAAAAAGGATGAAGGAGTCGGTCAATTTCATTGTCCAACGAACTTGACCTGTATAAAAGTATGAAGAATATATGTTATGAATTTGAAGTTGATTAATTGAGGCGTTCGAAAGTTATTGTCGAGCATACAGACAAACAAACAGACGGACAACGACTTCAGCGTCGAGTCAAAAGAAGGAACTCGCTATCGCTCGTTCAAATATATATATAGATATATTGTTGCTGAGAGCTTATCCTTTTTTCGCCTGAAAAAGGATGAAGGAGTCGGCCAATTTTATTGTCCAACGAACTTGACCTGTATAAATGTTCGAAGAATATGTGTTCTGAATTTGAAGTTGATTAATTGAGGTGTTCATAAGTTATCGTCGAACACACAAACAAACAAACGAACAGACGGACAACAACTTCAGCGTCAAGTCAAAAGAAGGAACTCGCTAACGCTCGTTCAATAACTGTATTTACTAATAAAAAACGTTATCGCCTTCATAGGACATCACCATGATGTTGGCCACTGGATTTATTCAACGTCCTTCAGCTTCAAGGTTTCCTCACTGCTGTAAAGTGGTCGAAGAGACTATTTTAATGGCTGTTGAGTCAACAAAGCGTGCGTTTTGTGAATTCTTTGCTTTTGATTATCATCCATTGTTGATTGTCCATTCTCACTGGCACAACAATTATTGTCCATGTACAAAGAGAAGAATTTTTGGATCTAATAGAGTTGCTGACTTTATTGAATAATAAGCGTTCTCTTGAATTTGATGCTCAAGTAAGCAGCGTGGAGTACCCCATTCAATTTTGGAACCAGAGATAAACCATTCTCTCTTATTTGGATAATAAAGTGCTTAATTTGTAAAATTAAAGGTTCCGGTATGGTGGAGGGGGGCTATGGGAAGGGGTGTATCCAAGTCTGCCCAAGTAAAGAAGGCATACTATTATAACTGGATCATCTAATATTAATTTATAATGATTGTTAATGTTTACAGACAAAACCCAGCACAAGTGCACCGTCTAGTACCGTGGCTGCACCGTGAGCTGGGCGCATTGCTGGGCAGCGGGCGCAGCTGCGACTCGGCCATGGCCGAAATCATGACAATGGTGGTGCAGCATCCGATTCGCAGCGTCGAGTTCAGGAATGGCGTCGAGCCGTTTCTGGGCAGTCGCACCGATCACTTTATCCACGAGTTCCATTCGTTCGCCATCTCGCCCTACGACACCGTCGGCTATGACCGCTACGCCTCCTACGGCCCGGGCCCGGTCAGCAGCTTCCACTCCGAACAAGAAGATTCTTCTTCATCGTCGGACAGTGATGTTCAGGTAGGCTGTTCTATGTTCCGTTTTATTCGATACTAGTTAATACTAGTGATGTAAAATACCCGGGTATTTAAAACTCGGGGTAAATACCTAGGGTATTTACCCGGGTAAATATCCAAAATTCATAAATACCCGGGTATATTGGGTATTTATTGAATCATTGATGTTTGTACCCCTGAATATGTATTATTGTCATTGATGATATATATACATAAAGCATAGTAATAGTCAAGTGATAATATTATAAAAACTTGACTACTATTTTTCAATGACTTTATATATATTTTTCAAGTACAGTATTACTTGAAGTTTAGAATAAATAGCATTCTTAATGGAAGGAACTGGGTAAATGAGACTAGGCAAACTCTACAGGAGTTTTATGCATATATTTCTACTTTAAACTATAGGCCAGTAAATAAAAATAATAAATTAGAAGAAAATTAAAACCAATAGTTATAAATTAAAAGAAAATTAAAACCAATAGTTACAAACTTGAAAATCTCGTGAAGCATAATATGTAGGCTATTTAAAAACAAAAATCAGAAATTAACTCTTAGAAAATGTTCTTGAGAATTTTCTGTGTCAAGAAAAACCTAGGGAAGTTTCATGCATATGTTTATGTTTCTACTTGAAATTTTAATAAATCTGTAATTTTAATTGAATCATGAATTAAAATTCTGTAGGTGGAAACAAATAATATTGAAATATTTTCTAAGTTCGATTAAAGTGCATAAAAATCGATCAAACTCAAACTTGAAATAAAATTAGTTCATTGGAAAATTTATATTATCAATATTCTAAAAATTAGAGGCCTATTGGCATAGAGCACGTGTAGTTTTAGATTGTAAGAAATGTTTTTCAGGTATCTTGGATGTAGGCTTTTCATGAAAAAGATTCCTGAATAATATCCTCACGTTGAAATTTCGCTCAATATTTTCCTGATGAAGTACGTCATTTCGGTTCTCTTGAGAATATTTAGCCTAAATAATACTTAGTATAGTCTGTCCAAGCAAAGAAGAAATTATGGCAAGATGGGAGAATTATTCCAGCTCGGTCAACATTGATTCAAAAATTATAAATTTGGTCTCAAATTGTAGGAAACATTCTGATCTACAATTTGAGACCAAATTTATAATTCTTAAACTAATATTTCTGGAGCTGGAGTAATTTTCTTATCTTTCCAGAATGTCTTCTTTATACAGACTATACGGTACCATAAAAGAAATCTCAATAAAAAACAGTAAATAATAGGTTTTATGATTTTCCAATGACATAAAGAACGTGTAATTTTGTCCATGAATAACGGCGCTATCTGCTCCAAAAGATTGATAGAAATTACATTGTTTTTATGGGGCATGATTTTGCCGTTCGGCAGTTGGCCGTCCACTACCATCCACCCTTAATCAGATTCGCTTGTATCAATGGTTGTATATAATGCTTCATCAACGAAATCGTCAATTAAGTCAAACTTAATCAATGAAATCATGACAGCACCACATTAGAAAAATAGTGAACATGCTTTTATTGTTATTTTGTTGAATTAAGATTTTTCTCTAGAAAATTGATTGCAAGTGAAAAGTGATACTAGGTCAAATTCCCCTCTCTTTGAACGCTAAATAATAGTTATTATTGGAAACAAATTTCTTGTCATTTTCAATAAGATTTAACAACACAGAAACAAATAAAATCATAAATACCCAGTACCCGGGTATTTATGTCAATGATGCTCGGAAGTTAAATGTTATTTGACACTATATTAAATATTTCTGTTGGCATTTTATCATCATTTCACTATCATTGAAGGTGTTTGAATGCAGAAAGACAACTAAATCTTTTCTAAATTCAATAAAAATTATAAATACCCAGTTTTTGGGTATTTATTTGGGCCTCGGTAAATACCCAGGTAAATACCCAATTTATATTTACCTACCCACTGGGTATTTACCCAACCCACATCACTAGTTAATACCATTATAATTCATGCTTTTCACTTTGTCCAATTTTTAAACTGTTTTGTGTTCTAGAATATTATGTTTTTCAGATGAAAATTTAATGGTATGACAATTATTGTATGTTGTAACGAAGGTAATGCTTCCAGTAGACCCCAGGCGCGGTTACAAAGAAAGATATTCTATTCTAAATGAGTTTATTGACTTTCAAAAATAATTATTTCAAGAAAAAAAAATTTCATCTTCTACGTGCTGATAGAAGCGTGTCACTGTCAAACAACTCTCTATTGACTCGATTAGAATCTTTTATTCTCAAGGAATCTATTTTTTATTGCGGATGATGCCCACATGAGCACTTGAGCTTGACGGTGGGTAATGGATATTGCGTGCGAGGGTGATTGATGAGGTGAAAACATTCATACCTACTGGGACTCTTTCTACTTGGGATTACTTTGCAATTACTTGCAAACTGAAAGTTGTAACGTCCTAGACCACTGTGCCAACCTGGCCGGTTGGTTATTCTCTTTTTTAAACTTCTCGAACAGACGCGTATCGACAGTCCGAGGCATGTGCCGCGAACGCCTCAAGGTACAGTCTGTTCACACAAAGAAGAGTCTTGCTACTACTACTAGTCTATTATCTACTCCAGTCAATATTATCTGCTCGGTCAATATTGGTTCAAACACTATTGATCTGGTCTCAATTATAGGAAACATTCATTCTTCAATTCAAGACCAAATCAATAATTTTTGAACCAATATTGACCGAGCTGTGTGGCACATGCCTCGGACTGTCGATACCGGGTTTGCTAGCAGCCAGGCAAACGCGGCACACAATTCGCAGCGAGCAGTGCCTGTTGCCTCGCAACGCACAACGAACAATTCTACAAACTAACCTCAAAATTGTACCCCATTCCTATGCATTTTTATGCATTTTAAGAATTCTATTTGTGTACAGAAGGTTCTAATAGGCAATAATAAGCATTGTTTTAAATTTTTATCTACTAATTGAGTACTAACTAACCTCCAAAGTCCAAATTATCAATTGACAGAGCTTAGTTGCTTTGTCTCCCGCTTGATGGCGCTAGTCAATTTGTTCGCGTGCTCGCATTTTTAGTTACAAAAAATAAAGATTTTTTATTATAGTTATTTTTATTATAATTATATACTATATACTATACTATAATTATAATTATTTTTGATTATTGCAGATTATATTCACATATATGCCTCAGCCTTATATACTTTTTACTGAGTTCATACTTTTTTTTGCGTCAACAGACTGTACCGCGAGGCATTCGTGGCACATGCCTCGGACTGTCGATACGCGGCTTTATACATTGAAATGTATTTGTTGTCACGATTACTAGTTATCATATCAATTGAACGATTGATGTTTCTGATTGCAGATTGTCGACGAAGTTATACCAAGCCCTGTAGATATATCATCTTCTAGCAGCTTGAGATCATCAACTTCACCGGAGGCTGGTCCTTCAGGACTTACGGCCAACATCCGTGCGACTTCACCCGGCCACTGTATAGACATAGCCAGTCAATCAGAATCAGACTTTGAAGACTGTGTTATAATTGGTACAGTGAAGCCTCGTCATCTCAGAACTCCCGAAGTAATCACAATCAGCGACGATGACAATGAGACAGAAAACTGTACCAGTGACGAACAAGATCAAAATGTAAATATTGAAGATGTTTCTTCAGATGAGGACATTAAACCGACTGCGCAAGAAATAGCAAACATATCTGCTGAAAGCTGTAAGCCGTCCACTTCTTCACACAAAAGATCAAAATCAAATCACATGAAAGCGACAAAAAATTCAAAATTTAGACGCATCTACAGCAAATTTACATCTTCTGATAGTGATGCAAGTCACTCTAAAACTAGCAGAAGCAGTTCGTCGTCTAGTGAGGATGAGTCGAATAAGAGGCGTGTGAAGAATAGGTCGAGTAAGAAAAAGTCAAAAGAAAGTGGAAGGTTGGCTGTGAAAAGTAGTTGGAAAGTATCTAGGAAAAGAAGTAAAAGAGACTCATCTAGTGATCCAGCTAGTAGTGATGAAGAACTTGATGACGATCGGAAGCGAGCGAAGAGGAAGAGAGTGGCAACGAATTCGTCGTCGAGTAGCTCACATTGTTCGCTTAGGTCTCAATCGCCAAGTCCTCTTCGTTTGAGGAGTGTAGTGGTGAGACGCGACAGCAACTGCTCGACGGGCGACGCGAACAGCTGTTCGGGTGCATCCAGCAGCCACCCTGACTCAGTCATGGACGACAGTCGGCCGGCGGCGACAGTCGCGTCCTGGTCATCTGCCTCCTCATCCACTTCTTGGTCTTCCACTTCGTCCGACTGGAGTCAGCAACGTAGAAATAGCACCACCAGCAAATACAAGTACAAGAGAAAGCACTAAACTCAACATAATAAATTGATACTATATTCTAGAACTACTTCTAAAGGATGTTTACATCGGAAGATGTTCTTTCTAAATATTGTGAAAAGAGATTTAGGCTGTTCCTTAATTTTAAAAACGAAATGAGAAACTAATTTTTATTTGTCATTTTACTAACTTGAAGTTTAATGTTTTGAAATTTCATTTTTTGTCTTACTAAACTTGAGGTTTAATGTTTCAGTTAGAACATTCTTTTATATTATCTTGGAAAAATGAATGAACTCATTGTCATGAATATCTTTCTGTACTTGAAGGTAAATTTTCGTTGAATAATTTCAACGCATTCATTTCTTATGATAACGACATCAATTTTTCGTATATTTTTCTTTTATCAAATTAAGCCTCTCAACAACAGTTCCAACGTGATTTATATTGGATTTTCAGGTGTAAGAATAAACTTCTAGTAAAATTTTTATTTATTCGAAAATCATTAAGCTTTTAATTTTAATTTATTATGGGAAATAGTGTAATTTGTACAAATTATAAATAAAAATAAATTAAATGAATACATGCCTTTATTACAAACTGTAATATATATATAGTAATACCTAAATAATTATTTCCATTTACGGCAAATTTACTCCTTGTCAAAGTGCCGCTTGGAGAAGTGTTTATAAAATAAACATAGCATTATCAATACGAAGATAGATTAGAAACTTACAGGTATTTTTATGAAAAATGTATATTTATAATGAGATTCAAATCAAACGTCATTACTACAGTATACAACACGATCAGTTAGTGACTTCTTATCTTACAGTAGGGGAGACAAGTCGTGTTGTTGAGAAATCCTAAATCGTATCGAGAAAGTCATATTTCTGTGAAATAGATAGATGTTGCTTGTGACGCATAGCACACACAGACTGTGAGAAACCCTCACTGAATCCTTTGAAGAATTGATATCAACCTATGAAGAATTTCATTAAAAAGTAGTTGTGCACTTACACTATCAGTTACAAATTATTTTCATTTTAATGTATTTGTATTGGTGATTTTAACGATTTTTACTACCAGTTCCAAAATAAAATATCCTTTTCGTTTTCCAGATTTGATATTATACTAAAATGTCTATTGATTAAAAAATTGGTTTTCGCTAAGTTTACTCAACAAGTCCATGGGGCTACTTCAGTAACATCCGAGGCAAATTATTCTGGATAATTATTTTCAAATTTTTTATATAAACATAATCAACAATGACTTTTATTTGTACCATTTTCGCAGATATAATATTATGTAAGTAAATTTCAATTTTGATTTTATAACTTTTCTGATTTGAAAAAATTCTGTTGACTTGAAGTGAATAGACATTCGGTGATAATTGAATAAAGTTAATGAATATAACTTCCTGTTTTATAACTACGATCCCTTATCCCAGTTGATATACTGTGTCCTAGGGTTAAATTTGATTTTAAAAACTTGAATTCCATCCACATATTAGATATTATACACTACATGCTGCGCATGACATGCCATTTTTCAGCTCGTCCTCCTTGACATGGCTCGCTGAAAATTCAAGGAGTCGGCTGTGATACTGGGCGTTGAAACTACTTCAAGCCAAGTCATGTCTGTCACTATCTGTCACTAGAAGATTTGTCGATATTATTGGTACTTACAATTATATGGGAGTAGTTTAGTTTGGTATAGTTAATATGGGAAAGTGAAGAAGAGGAAAAGTGAAGTTGAATGAAAAGGAGAGAAAGGCATTCAGACATGAGACTTTTGATAGACTTTATAATATGGGACAACGAGGAAAGTGGTTTTTGAAACCATTTATCAAGTAAATGGATAACATAACGTTCAGTTATTTTTTGCAAAAATTTTGGCCAGACATAAAAAAAATTTCAAATGAGAAAATTTATAACAGCAGATTACGACACAAATATTCAAGTTATCTAACAATTCACTCACCAACAATGAAGTCATTTAAGGCTAAATTTTTAAAATTAACAGAAATAAAATAAATTTATAAGTTTATTTGACTAAATAAGCCACTGCATCTGGCGCAGCTACCAGGAAGTCATCCAGTCTGCCCTATTAAGCAGATCTTGTGCACTTTTCTAAGACGTGTCTTTTGTTCAGAACAATGCCATATTCACAAATCAAATCAAATATTTATTTATTTTGACACTTGAGCTTTACAATTTATCAAACGAAACGAGTTTTTAAGAAAATGAAAGTATACATCATAAAAAAGATTTATCGATAATGTTTCATATACAAAAATGCCAAAAGCTAAAAAAATGTCAAAATAAAAAATACTACTTGCTAAATTACCGTATAAAATTGGCTCGCAAGTAGGAGAAAATGGCGTTGGAGCCTTTCCCCACTTATGCAACGCATAGGCACATCTTCCGTGCTGAGTTCTGATACTGTTGAGAGCCAATCATAGTTTGCGTGGCAAATCAAAACCTGGTGGCTTTTGGATTATACATATGGGACAAGATTGATTTGCCTTGCATGCCACTCTTGTTGCCAGGCATATCTGTTGAACTAAAATAAAAGTTCAGTCGGCCGCCATTTTAAAAATGTCAGGCATTGAAAATTTTTGAGATTACTATTTCAAAGAGTTCATACTTATACTTAAGCCTGCCAAATTTCATAGAGTTGTGTCAATTAGAGTTGTCATTAACCTATGCCTAGATGATGTTTTTAGTGCATTTCATTCGAAAAAATGCACTATTGGTCTTGCCCTGACAATAAAAAATTTATGATGTGATCTATTTTTCACAGGTTTCCGAGCCCCTAGAACACGAATTTGATGTCCGTTCGAATTCATATATCTCAATATATATATTGGTAATAATATATACAGAAGACACTTGTAGAATTGGAAAAAACATTTAGAAAGTAGACTTGACTTACATTTTTGAGCCAGGGAATATTTCGGCTGCTGAAGCAAGCCTTCTTCAACCCAGACTGGGGTTGGCCGAAGTATTCCCTGGCTCAAAAATGTAAGTTAAGTCTACTTTCTAAATGTTTTTTCCAATTCTACAAGTGTCTTCTGTATATATTATTACCATTATTTTAAAGTGACTCTATATATATATTTATATATGTACAGATTCTTGTGAACACGATAACTCCCGAAGGGCTTGTCGGAGAGCGTCCAATTTTTGCACAAAAATTATTAGTGTTAATATCTCGGTCAAGTTCGTTAACCAGCCTAATCGGTTCAAGGGTAGGGGTTGAAATTAGGGGATGAAAATTTAGAAAAATACAAATCGACCAATAACTTGATCGTTTTGAAAATTGGTTTGTATAATACCCCTATTATGCCCTAAAATTTGAGCCACCAACGAAAAAAATCCAATCAAAAATGGCGGTGAAAATGGCGAATAACATGCCAAAAATGGTGTTTTCATGGGTTTTTCGAAAACGGCACTTTTGAATTCATACACTGAATAGCTCATTAAAAGCATAGCTTCCTTTACGTGAACTTCTACATGGGCATGGCCTAAAAATTGACAACTATGTAGAGTAGGAAATTAGATTCATTTAAAAGCATTAAAATCATTTTCCAATCAGCTGTTCTAATGGATGCGTTTCTTGTGTGCGTTCTCCCATTCGACTTGCTACAAATCATAAGCTATTTTAATAAATAACTATCTATTCTTAATCTTTCTTGCTAATCTCTATCACTACCTATTACAAAAAACACAAAAGGAATTCTGTACGAAGAGTTTCATGAACGTTTTTCATGGAAATTATGCTCAAAGAGAGAAAAACCAAGTCAATCAGCATGATTTGTATGTGTACTTAATGCTTTCATATGAAAAGACTGTGACTACGGTGCGACGTTGCCATATTATTAGGGCATAGCCTTCTATTAAAGGAAGCTATGTTATAAGTCATATGATTTGAGCTATCATAGAATTGCATTTGAAATGCACTCTTTCCGACCGCCAGCTGCCGGAGCGAATTTTTTTTTTAATATGTAAAGAGACAATGATGTTTTACATCAGCTGTTAGTAGGTTAAATCACGGACAAGAGACAGATGAAACTGCCTAAAGTATGGCATCAGAAATTCTTCTAAGTTTATTGTCCTAATATGAAATTCGACACGATCACTTAATTACAATTTCAGAGCACAAATGTGTCGCAATATTGAAATACTCGTTGAATATTGAAATATCACCTTGACTCTTCAAGTCTTGAATTGACTTTAAATTTGTTTCCATTGAGGTTTTTTATGAATAGCACATGCAATTTAAAGGTAGCATTCCTGAGTGACGGCTCGAGCTGCCCAGCTCTACTGCACGACTATAGCTTCGCAGATTATACAGAGTGAATATTATGTCCGGCACACCTAGCCATAATTAAAATTGCCTGACATGTCAATGTGGGACCTTGAACTTCACTTATATAACACTTTTCATTTTCAGGTTGTGAAAAATTTGATTCGCCATATCGAATTCAACTTTACTTTTTTAAATGAGAAATTATACAGGATTTCGATGCAGATTTTCAAGAGAAATTGAATGCCGCAAACCGATATGTCAAACCGTTGAAGAGTTATTGCAATATTCAATCAGACATATTCACTACAAATCAGTTAATAGCTCTAAAACGGTTCAACATATCGATGTGCGGTTTTCGATACAGTATTCATTTTGTCTTGAAATTCCTTATCAAAATCATGTAAGTTACTGTATCTCATTTGACCACATCAGTGACTTGAATTTCCCATGATTAAAAAAAATGTCGGATCGTAAAATTTTTCAAAACCTGAAAAATTAAGAAAAGTGTATGAGGTCCATCAAGGGTCAAGGTCCCTCATTGATATCTCAGGCTGTTTAAAAAATATCCATGTTTGCCGGTTACATTATGTATGCCTACAAGGAATAGATTACACCGGAACATAAAACTTACTCTGTATAGTATGATTACATTACATGATGAATAGACTGTAAAGTTATAAGTCTAGAGCTGTGACGGCTCGAGACGCGCAGCTGGAGCCCTGCTTAGGAATGATACCTTAAGGATTACAATGCAGATTTAATATAAAAAAATCCATATCTCAGTTTAAAAGAACTGAGGTATGCATATTCTGAAAAATGTGTAAGGACTACTACAGAAATGTAAAGAGAAATGTTAAAATAGTATATTACATAATGAGTGTGGAAAAGGCGTTTTTACAAACGAATAATTATGTTCTCCAAACGAGCGGTACGCGAGTTTAGAAAATAATTATGAGTTTGTAAACTTTTCCACACGAATTATGTACATTTTTTTCGTCATACTTGACTGAGAAGGATTTATTAAAACCTCAAACAACTGAAAACATTAACTGAAGCCAACATAACCTCAACACAACACTATCACAAACGCACACAGTGAACTGTCATGGTGGCTTGTTCGACTCGTTTATTCATACGTCGGAGTTCGGAAAAAACAGCTGGGCTAGATTTTCAGTGCTGTAATTATCATCGTGATGATGACTAGTGCTGTAATAATCATCAAAATGATTATTCCCGCATTCAGAACAGCTGATCTTTGATTCTCTTGTAAACGGCAATTTTCCACACGCAAATCTAGCTTGGAAAGTTGTGTATTACATACGAGTATGGCGAAAATCTCATTATTGATGTTTGAATTAAAAATTGGCAAACTATGAGTGAAAAGAGTTCAATTGCAAGAATTTAATCAAAGACTGAAGAGTTACGATAAAGATAATTGAATTGAGAACATTCAATATATAATAAATTTATTTATATAGTTAAATAATATACAACTTATTTACTTGAGAAGAAATCTCAATGACTTGTTGTGAAATATTTCAAAGGAAATGGATTCCCTCCTTGTTGAACGTGTGAAGCAGCCTGAAACATTATTGAAAATACCATTAGAAAGAATTTACAAGAATAATAGTATTCCTCAATAAGATATCACATCCAACAGAAATAAAAATATCATTTTGAATTTGATTTACATTGAATTGAAACACAAATCTTGGCTTCTACAGCAGTCTTCCATGTTGTGGAAGAAAGGCATGCATTTGATTTCTGTACTACTTCTAAATCTCATATCAAAACTAGAAGAATAGTTTGGGTTAGAGCTTAGAGAATAGTTTGAAAAATTTGGTAAGATAAATCAATAACAAAAATAAACACATTTTTTTCATCAGAGAAAACAAGGTGTTTCAGGAGAAATGTGCAATACTTCTCAGGCTGATTCCTGACACCAAGTAGAGGAAAAAGTTAAATGGGACATATCCCCAAAAACGCTTTGTAGATAACAATGGCAAAAAATTGACATTTTTTAAAATATATTTATTTACCTAATTTTTTAGTGGCTTCAATAAGGTTCGAAAATTTTCAATTCATGTGTAAAATTAGCTGAGGAATCAAATTAAGTCAGTTAGAAGTTTGTAACTTTAATGGTCATTGAGATAATCGAGAAAATGTGCTAAAAAGACAATTTTTTAACAAGTAAGGGTTATAACTGGATATTAAATAATACATTTGTATTTTTAATAGATGGAAGTTGAAGAGAATCAAATTCTGGAGAAAAAATTAAATGGTGGTGATTGTGTAAATTCTACCCAAATCTTATATACTGCGATCAAAAGAAGACAAAAGACAAGACATAGCATAAGAGGAAAATCAGTGTTTTGTCGCAATTTAGCGTTTTTTGTTCGTGATTTCATACCTAGTTATAACCCTTAATTGTTGAAAAATTGTGTTTTTAGCACATTTTTTCAATTATCTCAATGACCATTAAAGTTACAAACTTATAAGTAACTTAATTTGGTTCCACAGCTAATTTTACATGAAAATTGATGATTTCAGAACTTAATTGAAGCCTCTAAAAATAAGAAAAATTAATATACAGTAATTTCTAAAATGTCAATTTTCTATCATTATCTCGGTAACAAAGCGTTTTTAGGGGTATGTCTCATGGAACCTATTCCTCTACTTGGTGTCAGGAATCAGTCTGAGAGGTATTGTACATTCCTCCTGAAACAATCTGTATAGTCATACCTACAGACATACATTTCTGTAGCTCCCTTTCCTCAATTTAGGTGGCCAATATTTAAATTTCAACGTAAAATCGTAGATTATTTACAAAACTACAGTAGTTATTTAGATAAATAAAGTCATGGTCTGTTAAAGCCAATAAAAATACAATCCGAATAATTATACGAATAATTTGTTGGAATTATGATCTATAAGAGCTATAAGTTTTATGTCAGAAGGGTCTGCTATGTTGACTGGAGAATTCTAGGCTATGTCAACATAGTCTAGGTTGATTTGGCAAATAGTTTATCCTATTAGTTGTTGAGTGATATGTGGTTCAACACTTACAATAGAAAATCATCAATGTCCATATTTCGAGCTCGTTTTTCTGACGCATTACATGTTGTAAGAACTTCATCAATTTTTTGCTTGATGTCAAAATCTTGTGGTACAGTCTGGAAACAAGAAATATCATAATTATTCAGATTTAAAGAAATGAAATTGGTAAAAATTGACAAAACATTCTTTTGATAAGACACAGGCTGGACCGAAGAGTTACGAAAAAGGAGATGGCTAGGAGATTACATTGAAATAGAATTAGGTAACACGATTCAAACACAATTGAAAAAATAATAAATACTGTAACTAATTTGAACCATCTACCTTCTAGGAATATGATACACTTTGCAATATCCTACAATGAGAATTAAACAGTTCAACAATCGTGCCTTGCATACACAAGCCAAATCGAGTTGATCAAATAGATTTTGAAGTTGTGATGCATTAATTCAAACGGGAATGTCGGTCCACACGTTGATATGTTGACTTGAATTTTGTGGACCGACATTACTTCATTTAATCTTCTTCTTCTTCTTCTAACATACAAGGATTAGGCTATTGCCTGTTCCGACTCACATTCAGCTGATAATAATCTTTATCTTTCATTAATTTCACTATTAATAATATAATGGGTAGAAAAAAAATTTTTCAATATCTTCTGACACTCAATACGACTATAATAATTATCATTGCCACCTTTTGCGAGGTCTACCCACGTCTCTTTTGCCTATTGGCTTATAATTATATACTTTTAGGGGGAACCTTTCTGATGAAATCCTTCTGATATGCTCTTTCCATTGATGCCGATACATTACAACTTTATCATTCATGCTATATATGTTTAACTCGGTTCTAATATCTTCATTTCTAATATGATCTCTTCTGTCACACCCCTTGGTCCTGCGAAGAAATCTCATCTCGGCTGCCTGCACTCTACTTTCAAGAGGTTTCGTCGTTACTTCATTTAATTTAATAATAATTCCACTATCACACAATGCGTATTTGAAGTCAAGTCGTCTTGATTAAATAGGCTTGACTGCAATACACATCATGTGATGGAGGCATTATCATTGAATCAAATGCATCTACAAAGGTCAACTTGATTCGGGTACCTAGATCATTCATTATTATCAAATTATTTAATCCTGGGAAATTTTTTAGTCAATTGAATTGAACCAAGTAATGCTATAGCAATAATTGTACCAAATTTTCCATAATAGAGAGGATTCATAGTTGAAAGGAACATTATAGAGTATTCAAGAGTGGGCAGTGGTTCAGCCATTTGCCGAAAAGCAGAATCATTCATGTACCAAAAGATCACAATACAATTTTATCAATCTCTTTATAATATTCAATTTGTTCTTCAGGCGCTCTACTTTCCACTTTTTAAAAATAATATTTCAAAAATAGATGTATTACTCGAAAAATAAATAAAAATCAAACACCCTTTTAAAAAACTTTAAAATTATTAAAACATAGACATGTTTCGGCATTCATGTACCATAAGATCACAATACAATTTATCAATCTCTTTATAATATTCAATTTGTTCTTCAGGCGCTCTACTTTCCACTTTTTAAAAATAATATTTCAAAAATAGAAGTATTACTCGAAAAATAAATAAAAATCAAACACCCTTTTAAAAAACTTTAAAATTATTAAAACACAGACATGTTTCGGCACATTAACCCATTATCAATGTGGATAAAAATAGTAATGAAATAAATAAACAAGATTAAAAATATAAGTCAAATAATATCACATGATTGCAATTGAAAGCATATGTTATAACTCCTATTTTTAATCTTGTTTATTTATTTCATTACTATTTTTATCCACATTGATAATGGGCTAATGTGCCGAAACATGTCTGTGTTTTAATAATTTTAAAGTTTTTTAAAAGGATGTTTGATTTTTATTTATTTTTCAATTATTTTAAACAGTAATAATTAATAATATTATAATTGAAAACGTGAGAAGTAAAGCGCTTGGAGAATTGAATTGACTTTCCAATGACGTAAAGAAGATGAATATCTGTCCATAATATTAACGGCGATATTTGCTCCAAGAGATTGATAAAAATTACACTGTTCTTTATTATTATGGGACATGATTTTGCTGTTCGGCAAATGACCATTCTGCCCACTCTTGAGTAACTCGGGGCTGGCTTTTAAATATAAATCTGTGATCTGATAAAGAAGAAACTAATTCCCAATGACTGAGGAATCTCATATTTGAATAGTCAATTTCATCATTATCAAGACAAAAACAATCACAAAATTATGAGAAATCATCAACAATGTAAGCCTATCCTAAATGATGATCGAATCACAGTAAATCGAGGTAAATGCCATACCGTATTCGTCAGAGAGCAGCTTTTTAGATAATTCTTTTCGAGAAGTGTGTAGACTGAGGTTTGTTTGAATACTGCACTGAGCGTTTTGTTTTTTCTCACAAATGCTATCCTCGTCAGGCCATCCCATTCACGGTAGTTGATGGGCGGGGGAGGGTTGCGAGGCTCTATTCTCACCACATTTGACTCCACTTTTGGTGGTGGTCTGAAATTATTTTTGCCAACCTGTAACGATAGGTATCACATTATAATAATTAACAAGTCAATAATTCAAGAATCATTTCATATTGTAGATGTAATAAATAACTTCTTAAACTCTCATTCACCTTCTTTCTTCTAGGAAACATGATCAGAAACAAATAATTAAATTTTTATTTCGAATTAATAAATAATAGAATTAATGTGCCTGTAATATTAATATGCTTGCTTGTTATGTGGAACAAAATTGAAATTTTGAATTCAAAATGTATATAACTCGATAAAAATTGAAATTACAGTATAGTAATACACAACCGTTAGCTAGATTTATTCCATTTACAAGTACTATCAAAACCAATTGCTGAAATAAATAGAAGACAGAGACCAGTTTTTTAGAATAATTAAGATAAAAGAGAAAAATTAATGCAAAAATAAGGCTGACAGATTATTTTATCTGTGTGTTCAATTTCTTAGAAGTAGCCTTGATATGCGTAAGACTTGGATTGATAGTTTTTAGTAACTTGAAAAGCATGATCTGTTACTGAGATCAGTGATTTCAAATAAGATGTCTGTACCTGCAGCGCGATGTTGCAATTTTATTAGATAAAGGAACTGCTATTGAAGGAAGCTATGATTTCCCACATATTTATGTCTGGAGAGCAGTCCCAAGGTGGTGGTGACGTTAAAAAACAGGCTAGCTAATTTGCATCCTATTCATGACCTATACCGTCTTCTTCAATGTAGGATACATAATGCTTCTGGAATTTTCTACAATATTCAAAATACCGGTCAGCTGTTCCTTTCAAGTTTTTTATGCATATTTTGCCCATTATCTCAATAACCATCTGAGTTATTCAACAAGTAACTTCTTACTTGTTCGTTGTTCCATTGAATTTCTATGCTACTTGTTCATAAGAATTGATAGCTCAAGAACCCTTATAAGGCCGCCACTAAATTATAAAATTGAAAATTTGAAGAAAAGTGAAATCTTCCGACATTATCAAGAACTCAAGTTTACTGGAACTTTTCTAATTTGATGTAAGGGACACCTCACGAAGTTTCCGGTCTATTTCAAAAACACCCTGTAAGATATACCGTGGTAGTCGAACTCGCTTTTTCATCTCATCTTGATTTCAAATTTCAGGATTAGTTCCAGGGCCTGGTTTCATAAAAATTTACAAGCTTGTTATTGAAAAAAGATACCGAAATAATAAAACACTCGATTTCCAAGTTTAGAAAAAACGCTCATGGATTACCACCATATTGAAAATAAGCTGATTCTAACAGGTGTTTCAAAAGTCAGTTTACCGAGTAATAGTTTGAAATTTGAATTTGAATCCGGGGGCAAATACTGTTTTTCCGAAGTCATATTAGGCATGAAAGTTTGAAAGTGGTATCATTCTCTTCGGTCCGACTTGGAAAATAAGAATATTGAAGGTGATACGCTCTCCAAGGGGCGCGTTACCTAAAATCCAAGAAATAATTTTCAAGTTCCCCTGCATTTTCCAATCTCACTCATCAATATTTCAAGATATCGAACCCACATTTTTTTCAATTTAGCTAACTTACAACTATTGTTACAATTTTCCAGAACGCATAATTCAAGTTATACATTTTCAAAAATTGAGATAAAATTAAAAACATCTTTTTTTTCTGTTTACATATTTTATCAATCTGATCTCAAAATGATAACGTTTTGAGTTTCAGAGGTCTTCTTTAGCTTCACATTGACAAAATTTTCGAAGCTGTGGCAGTGATTTTTGCACATTTCCTTCAGAATTATTATTACTTGGTAAACTGCCTTACTATGCAATACCTGGTATTTTTCAATAATTACATATTTTGAGAGAATTTCAAAATTTTCTTGAGTTGAATAAAAGTGAATAATAAAATAATTCTTTTCAAATAGCAAATATTTTTCTTTTCCCGATTTTCGGCATGGTGATGTAAACTATCATTACTTTTTGCATGTCTTGCTTGTTCAAATTCAAAATTTGGAACTTGTAAATCAGATGTTTTATTAGTTCTCGTATTTAAAAAAAAGAACAAGCTTGCGATCAAGGCCCAGGTATCGGCATTTATTATTTATGTGGAATCTATATTAAATTTGATCTAATAATTAGTCCAAGATAATAATTAGCCTACTTGAAATTTACACTATTTACTCACTTTCATTATGATCTCTACTCTGGCTAGAAGTTGGGTGTTTATCGACAACCTACAATAAAGCTTGTCTCCAGGCTTTGCTACAAGTCTGTAGGCGAATTCTCGTTGAAACATTAGAATTGCACATCTGAAGTGAGGCCTGTGCAGCAGTAATTTGAATACCAGTGGAGACGATATTTGGTACGGAATATTGGCGACACACACATTGAAAAATGGCAGCTCAGCTTTAATGACGTCACCAATGATGATTTGAAGTTTGGGCTGGAAAGGCGTGCCCATCACACGTTTTTGAAGTTCAGCAACCAACCTGAAATGGAATAAAAATGATTTTCATATAACTCACATTTAAAAAATCAGACTTGTAATGAAAATCTCGTTAATGAATTTCAACAAACAGAAACATTATTAATCCGATTGTAGCCTACATTATTAAACATCAAGCCAAATACCAATTTTGGTCTTGAATTGAAATGCTGACTTTAAAGGTCAGATTAGACTTTTACATTAGACACATTAGACTTTTACATCATGGATTGAGGGTGGATAGCTTACAAGCTACTGTTCAGATCAAGGTTTTTATGGCATGTAACTTTGTCACGTTAGAATTATCAAGTAGAGTAGTATGTTGGCCACCTGTTTGAAAATTACAAATTATTCTCGTTGCAATTATAGGCTATTATTTCCAAACATGTACAACTGAGAAATGTTTATTTATTTATTTATTAACGAGATTGAATAATATCAGTAAAAAAAAGTAAAATAATAATAATTATTATCATTTTATGAGTGTAGAGCACAGTTTTCAAGGGAAAATTTAAATTCTATGATTTATACTATTGGCAGCAACTTCACTACTCAAAAGTTAGATACTTAATTTTGTAATTTTTTGGCTAATACTAGCTTTAATCAGTTCATTGCTCATCTACTCATCAGCTCATTAATTCTCCCTACTTGCATAAGATCCATGATTTGTTAGGGAATCGGCAATGTCTGAAAAGTATCAGAAGTTACAGTAGGTTTCAGAAGTAAGGTCAAGTTTCATTGTTTAAGTTACCTTGATGCAATATTCAATAGATATCAATTACTAACGAATGGCAGAAGCCAAACAAATGTGGCTTCTGGCGAATATCAATAATCTGCTCAGCTCTATTAGGACAGTCTGAAAGCGGTTTACAAGAGCAAAACAGTTTCTGAAGTTATCTATAAATTTTTATGTGTATATGTTTCAACTTACTAAAACTTTATTGTGCAAACTATTGTATTTCTGTCGAAAAATCTAATTGATTGCATTGAACTAGACACGTGCTACTCGCCGACTGTACTGACAACTTTCTATAGTTCTAATGGCAATACAAAATTAGCGCGTCGTGCATGACTGACTATAGCGCGTTCGTGTACATATAGCGTGATCATCTTACACTTATGTTAAATACAAATTCGTAGTATTGAGCTTGCAACTTACCTTGTGTCGATTTCACAAGCAATTACTTTCTTCACTTTCTCAAGAAGTTTGACAGTCATATTACCCGTTCCTGGACCAATTTCTAGTACAGTATCTGTAGATCTAAGAGCAGATTTGTCAACCATACTTTGGATGACCAGCGGGTTCTTGAGTATATGTTGTCCAAAATCTTTATTGAAAAGTATACCTGCAATTGAATAATTAAGATGGGTAAAATGAGGAAATCATTGTGTTTTATGTATAATATACTTAATGTGACATTATTCTATTAGAGCATTATGTTGGAATAAATCATCAGAAACAAAACAGCATTATAAGCTACAAATATTCTCAAGGAACAGTCTATAAATGTGTACCTCAGGGGTCAATACTGGGGCCACTGCTATTCCTGATTTACATAAATGACTTCCCCACAAAAATTGACCGTAGGAAGAACTTTATCCTCTTTGAGTCGAAATAGATTCGAAATATCACTGAGGGAAAAACAGGATTCATGGCTTACCACTCATTATTTGCTTCACACCTAAAGTATGGCAAAGTGGCATGGGGATCTGCAGCACGCACAAGTATGGACAGAGTTCTGCGAATAAAAAAAAGGGCTCTAACAAGAATTCTAAGGAGGGATATGATGGATCACTGCAGGGCGCTCTTCATCCAGCAAGTACTCAAAGTTGTCTCACTCTACATATATGAAGTAACAACCCTGACCGTGAGGACATGACCACAATAATTGAGGGGAGACAGACATGCACACAACACCAGAAATAGAACCGACATTGATCTACAGCAACACCGGCTTACAAAATTCAGCAGGTCACCGGCCTATTCTGACTCTTCAACCTTCTGCCCAAGGAGCTTGAGACAATACAGGACTATGGTGTATTTTCCAGAAATCTGAAAAACTACCTAACTATGGGGCCTTAATATAAATTTATTTATTGATACATATACATATATGAGTACTACAGACATAGCCCAAATGCACTCATGAATCAAATTACATCATTTAGAATGTAAGATATACAATCAATACAACTAACACATAATATCATAACAAACTTTTCCGGTGTTTGAAAAAGTAAACTAAAAGAATGACTTGAAAAAAATTCATAATTTTCAGAAAATTCAAATTCAGAAAATTTTTTTCAGAATTGAAAAAAAAATCATAAAATTTCCTCTTTAATATAGGTAATGGCGAAGACATCAACCCGTCCATATAGCAAAGTAAAAGTAGGCAATTGAATAAAGGTTATGGAAATAATAATAAAAAAATAAAAAAGAGACGAGAGAGAGAGCTGAATAGAAATAAGATAACTTGGAGTAACATTAGGGGAAGATGTTTATACCCCAATTTATAAAAATATCTACATCCAATCAGAAGTGTAAGTACAACTACCAACACATGGCATGCCTTATAATAAATTTCACTTGAAGAAATCCTTTATCAGAATTGAAAAAAAAATCATAAAATTTCCTCTTTAATATAGGTAATGGCGAAGAGATCAACCCGTCCATCTAACCGGAGAAATTTCCTTGGCATTCTATTCAAGGGTGAATAGTAATGAGCAACCGTGAGGTTCCTGTCAATGGAAAATTCCTGTCTGTCGATTATTAAAGGAAGGAACCCTAAAATTAAGTTTTGCCAGCAGATTGGAACAATTCACTCATCCAGTCACGAGATTGAACAGGAAAAGCATGACTATACCAGTCCTTATGCGTGGACTCCAAAGTTGAATGATTAAGCATGCTTCCTAAGCTTCATGGACAATTGTGTCTTCTTTTGCAGATGAGTCTCAAGAATTTATTTTGTATTTTTTCAATTTCAGTCGCGAGGCCTCTCTGGTAGGGACTCCTCACCAACTAACAATGTTCAATTCTCAGTCCCTGTAGGTTTAAATATAACCCTTTATGCTGACAATACATCGCTGATGTTCAACAACAAAAACTTAGATGTAGAAGTAGATGCTAATATAAATACTAATTTGATTGCACAATAATACAATGAGTCACTATTGACAGTGAATCCCAAAAAAAGTAAGTGTATTCAATTTGGATACAAAAATCATGCCTTCCAACCTATGATTAGCATTGGCGATTCCATTGTTGAAAATGTCAATGAAGCAAACCTGCTGGGATTGATTATTGACAAGGATCTCTCATGGAATGAACATACTGATAATCTAGCCACTAAAATCAGTAGTAATCTGTTTGTATTGAGAAACATGGTTTGGTATGTGCCCAATGAGACAGCTAGAACATTATATTATGCACTGATATATTCACATATTTCATACGGAATAGAAATTTGGGGTAGCACATCATTACAGAATATGAACAAAATATTTGTACTACAAAAGCGTGCCATTAGGTACATGTCTGGTCTGGGGGTTAACCATCCTTGCAGAGAATATTTTAGAGAACTCTGTATATTGACAGTGCCTAGCATTTTCATTTTTAAAACTATTTTGTTTGTTGTCAAAAATATTGATAGGTTTGTGACTCATGCGCAGGTACACTCACATAACACAAGGCATAGAAATGCTTCAACAGTACAACCTCACAGGCTTGCCCTATTTAAAAAAAAAGACTAGTTACATTGGTACAAAGTTTCTGAATAAACTGCCCGGTTATTAAGATCATAGAAAAATATCATTCAAAATGATTTATTTAGTTACCTTTCTGAAAAATGTTTTTATAGTGTTAATGAGTATTTGTGTGACAATAATGTATTAATATTTTATTGTTGTTATTGTTATTATGACGATGTAAAATATTACTATAAAACCTAGACTAGGTTGCCTAACTTTGTAACCAGCCTGAATTCTAAGTAGGTACCGTAAGCTATACGATGAAAAATACTATGTTTTGTTAGGAATAAGTTTATTTACTATTTTTGACGATATTCAATTGTAAATTTGAAACTTTACTGTATTGAGTAAATAAATATTATTATTATTACTGTACAATAATCCAACATGCTCCTAACCAAACTGCTGAATAGACAGGTCAGGGTTTCCCCATTCCTAACTCAGAAGTAGGCTTCTCATAATAATCCCAAGCATACTATTGGCTCTGCATACCAAATTGTTGACAAGAGATGCAAAGGACAGAGATGTGTCAAATATCACTCCAACAACCCTATAACCATCCACACTAGAAAGGAGAATATCATTAACTCTATAATTGAAAATATTATATCATGGTTTACGGGTAAAAATCATGAATTTACACTCATCAACATTCAGTTCAAGTCCATTATTCAAGCAACACAGAGAGATGGCATGAAGGTCCCTCTGCAGTAAAGCAAGATCATTTGAGTCATCAATCCTCCTATAAATTTTCAAGTCATCAGCAAACATCAGACATTTAGATAATAAAAGAGTACCAGGCAAGTCATTTATGAATATCAGAAACAGCAACAGACCTAAATTACTTCCTTGATGAACACCTGAAGTAGCCTACTGGTAGCCTTATAGAAATTGGATTTCAAATTCAATACAGAAACATAGTTTGGACGATTGGAAAGATAGTTGGAAAGGAAATCAACAAGCTTAGGCACAAGACCGGAACTAGAAAGTTTTTTGACGAAGCGTTCATGGCTGATTTCATCAAATGCTTTAGAAAAATCTGTATTAACATAAAACCCTACCTTCAGAATCAAGGATCTCAGATACGAACTTGATGTGAACTCAAGCAGGTTAGTCGCTTTTGAGGGAGCCCTTAGAAAGCCATGGTGACAAATAGACTGATGTGATTTATCAATTCATTGTAGAGTACTCTCTCGAAGACATTAGCATTGACAGAGTACATAGTAACACATATAACATCACCGTAGACCGTGAATCCGATTGATTGGGAAGAAATCTGACGATTCCCAGGCCAACGACCATGGAGAAGACTACACCAAGTAACTAGAGTGCATAGTGCATTACATATTATTTTGCTTTGCCAAGCCTACAACCAATGCGAAAATAGGTGATTTAACTCGGTACCTACTCGTTGGATATAAATAAGCAAGGCCATAACTTAAAAGCTAACAACAATTATTATTAACCATAATGTGTCTTAGATAATAGCTCATGATATAAACACATTTTTAGACAATATTGAGTTTTTCAAGATCTATTTGTTAAACACGTGTGTCGAAATATTTTGTGGAAAGTAATTTTAAAAATCTTACCTTGTTTTGCAATTGCATTATGCTGTCTAGTCTGTTTCTCTTTCTTAACCTTGGGCATTTTAATTAATAAAAATAATTTGAAGTATTAATACATTCAATTCTAATGTAATTATTGTAAATAATGAACACTGAATGAAATGAAAAACAACTTAACCTCAAAGTCAAAACATGATGTTATCGAGATCATCGAGATATCGAGAGAAGCATCGGCTCTCTACTATCGTTTGTCGATTAAGAAACTCATTTTCGACTATCGATAGATAGAGCGGCTGATTTGAAACTCAATACAGTAATATATTTTGGAATCAAAAACAATGTAATTAAAACCAATGCAATTATTAAATAAATGAATAAATTTCTGTCATTTTAAAATAAAAAACAATATTATTGGAATCAATGCAACCAATAAATAGAACTTATCGGCTACCATTAATTTGAAAAGAATATTCAAATTTCAAAAATAGAGAATATTCTAGTAGCTAGTGACTCCATGATCTTAGTTTTGAGTAGGACGACACAAGTACCTCCAATTTTGCCCACCCCAATAAAACTGGGAGAAATAACCCTATATTATGAAGTGTGATCGGCCGACCCGGAGGTCTACCATTCAAGATTTTTATGGAATGTAAAAACAAAATATTTTTTCTGGAACAAAAAATTCTAGTGTCACTAAATTTACACTTTCTTTTTCTAAAAAAGTAGGAATATTATCAATTTGTCAATGAGATAGAGTACCAAAAATATCCTACTTTGAACTTCTCGAATTAATCATGAAACCGAAGATCAAGAAAAAAATTATATACTTGGTAAAAAAAAGCAAACCTTGAGTACAAACCGTATTCAGGATTTTCTAGGAAAAATAATTTATTCCGCATTTTGTCCTTTCTAAATTCTTCAATATACAGTAGCCTACTATAATCAACTATAATACAGTTTGGGCCTACCTACTTCTATATTCAACAATCCATTGAATTGTGGAAGCAAGTTTACGGTCTTAATTTTCGTCTCCTTTCGTCTCATTTATGAGCTTCCACTCGACATTAGTTCCTATTTTATGAAAAACGAGTCCTGGGAGTCTTTCCTAGGAAGAATTTTGTAATTGAAAGAAGATGGGGGAGTCCGATCTCACAAGGTGTCAAATTATCTACTGATAAACTGAAAAACTTCAATAAATAACATTCAACACATTAAAGAAATACAAATAATGAAACTTGCACATCCAGGGTTCCTAAAGGTTTTTCAATACTGATGTATTGGAATCTCTTGATAATTGAAAAAATTACTCATATATTTTCATGGAAATTCTGTAACAATTGCTATCTTCTATAGAACTTTGACAGAAGACAACTATATTTTACGAATATTATGTGGAGTATTAATGTGTACGGAGTATAAAATGTACGGTTCTCAAGTTGTCTTCTGTCAAAGTTAGAACCATCGTTTGTATAAGTAAAGAATATTAATAATTTCACGTAAAATTCAATTTATCGGGTTTTTATAATCATATTTAAGAAAACGCAGAATATTATATATATTAATAATTATAATATATATTAATATTGGTTCATATTTATACATTGATTGAAAATAAATCGATGTTCTCAAGAATGAAGCTCTCTACACATTATAACTACGGGACACATTTTTGTAGAAAACAATTTTTCCAAAAGTAAAATCCAATAAGTTCCGGTTGTCCGCAATTTTAAAAAGTTCAAATATTGTATTTGAAATTTTCGGTAGGATGCGATATTGTATAACAATTATTATCGTGATAATTTAGTCATGGTAATTTATTATAAAAAATATTGACCTTATCTAATTTTCAAGGAAAATAATATCCCATTAACAAGATAGTCTATAACATAGCAATAATCTATAAGGTATGGAATAAATTAATTGATGTAGTAGATTACTGAAGGTCCTCAATGGAGAGTGACTCTCAAAATACATACTCGTATGATCCAAACTTGTGAAAAGTTGAATTAAAGGTGATTTACAGGAAAGCTAGAATTTCAACTTTTGTCTGGTACATTTTCTACTTGTTTTTGCTTGAACTGTAGAATTTTTTTGTATTTTTCTTTAGATGATCAATGATTTTATCAGTTAGAAATCGTTGATCAAGATTAACTTTCCCCAAAGTTTTCATTATTCTTAAATGCAGTACTGGATTTTTCTAAATGTGAATCAATGGTATAGTATTCGAATTTGTTTTGTACGGTACCATGCACTTCACGTACAACTTTAATCAATTCATTCAAACCCACCTCGTCATTTCTACTCTCAAACAGATCATAATCTATTGGAAAGAAAAATTTTGGTTGAACAGGTTACACAGAACTAACATACTTCTTTGAAGCCAATCTGCACTATACACATACACTGTACAATGTACATACTCCGCGCATCATGAATACAGTACCTTAGCTGAGTTGAATCGATACCAGCTCATATAATTCATATAAGTAAGCCGATCTCGTTATAAAGCGACGAGACCTCATGAATAGGAATTGGAGTTGGTGTAGTGCCCTTGCAGCAGAGATTTCGTATTCGTATCAAAACTTTTTTACTTCATCGTAATGCTTTGCAATGGATTCCCTCACTAGGTGGAGGTAGAAAGGACTTCTTGAAATTCAAGGACGGTTAATATATAGGGACGTTTTTCAGTAAGCCCACTCGCTCCCTCGAAGAGACTAACTTGATTGAAACTTGATTTAACTTGATTGAAGGAAGGATTGAAGAGATGTTGTTTATATGTTTTTATTAGAGAGTGATAAAATAACAGATTAATTATGTTTCCATCCACTTTTTATAAACAATAGTAGGTAGTTATTTGAGAATAATTGTATTATTCACACAAAAATGAGAAATCTGTATTCATAAACTGGCAAAAAAAATCAGCCTATCTATGTAACTGAATATGTGACTAGAAAAAGTAGGATTCAATGAAGTAAATCCATATGATATGATTTGGTACTAAAATATTACAGTGTTTCTACTTTTGGCGATTTGTTACTTATTAGAAAATAATGAAACATTACATCTATGAATTATAGCACAGCACAGAAATGTTTTACGGCATATCACACAGAGCTATAAAACAGCAAACGTTTCCAGTCTGTGTGTTCAACAGAAAAGAAGATTATTGAATAAAATGTCAAGGATTCTCTCTCTTTTATTTGCTTGCTTCAGTTGGGTTGAGGATATTCAAATTCGAACAGACAAGTATTTTATATTAGGACTATCGTGGAAAAACTTTAGTCCTAATTCAATATAAATAGCCTGGCTAAATGAAGTAGACAAACTACATTCCGGCTTTGCTAGTATAAGTCTATTGAGGGTTCAATTGAAGTTTCGAGACGTCTGAGTGCATTCTTGCTTGGAACGCGTGCAAAAATAATCCACAAACTAACTTTGAATTCTCTTACGTCGTTCAAGGCTCTAGTAGTTGGACTTAGTAAAGTCTTGGAGGTTCATTGACTCATTGCAAAGTTTTACTGCTTTTCTGGGGTAAAACGGTTTCTATAAAGGCGGATAAGAAACTATCTATAGCTGCTTCACTGTTACAACATGCTTATACAGTATGTTAGACTACACTGATGTTAATATTTTCTGATATTTTTCAACGGACCTATTCCAGATTAAAAAAAAATTTACGTGAGTTTATTTCACAAAATACGATGACATACAATAATTTTTACAAGGATACAATAGCTAGTGCTCACAATAACAGCTTAAAGTAGTGAAACTAAAGATAGGTAGACAAACTAAATCAATCAATAATCGATAATCGATCAATGAAGTGAAATTCTCTTCGCAGCAAGAGCCCACACAAAATGTTCTATACTTTTCCTAATCCCTTGTGATTAGTGTTATACCGTTTAAAAAGCCTTTGTAGACTATTCTTGAAGTAAATTGAAAGAAACGTGCAATTATTATTTCCTCTTCAGCCAGAAAACAAGTTTGCAATTTTATCGTTGAAATACGTTTCCCATCTTATCGATACAGTGAGGTCTACAGTTGTATGGATTTTCAATGTCTTGTGTAAACAGAGTCGAGACCGTTTTCTTGTTTACCAAGTTGTGCTGAATTTCTGAAGTGAAGAGTGCAGTATCGAGCCAGGCAGGGTACCGTGCTAGCGTGTGATGGGGCATGGAGGACGGACGCCTTGTTTTTATCGGTCTTTTTCACATTTTCACTGGTCGTCGTACCACGCCAATTCCACACAGAGACAGTGAATAGGAGCGGGTGAAAAATAAGAAGGGACTGCTTCGTCAATACATGAGGTATTTATTTATAGCCCCCTCCCCCTCAGCCACCCTCAACCAATATCGTCTCGCAGACGCTATAGCAGCGAAATTTCTACACCATCGGACCTATTCACTGTTGCAAAATATCTGCCTCGTGAAAT
Organism: Sogatella furcifera; assembly: GCA_017141385.1. Lineage (NCBI taxonomy): Eukaryota > Metazoa > Arthropoda > Insecta > Hemiptera > Delphacidae > Sogatella > Sogatella furcifera. The sequence continues at coordinate 23,680,915 of CM029546.1, forward strand.
ATTGCACGTTGGAAACAGTTTCAACGTCACACTGCTACATTTTGCCATTTCACTGTTATTTTATGTGGGTTACAGGAATATGTTGCTATACAGACATATTCACAGCATGGTATTTCATGTACAGTGGTCTGAACGCTACATTTTCGAACTATTATCATTAAATGGATAGCAAATAAATTGTACAAAGTCCTTGAGAAAATTTTGTAAATGATCACAAAGTTTTTTCAGCCCTTTTAGTGTTTTTTTTCTAATTATTCAATATTCACAGTGAAATACAGGTCTTATAATAATGAAGAGTTTACCAGTAGGCTATTCCGTCATTGAAATCAACATCAATTTCAATATTGATATCGATTATTATTTCTAACGAAACTTAAAAAAGTAAATTAGAGTTCTTTGAAGCGAATTCAGAGTAAAAATAGCGAGAGGCACTGATTCATTCATTAATCAGCAGAGCTAAATATCTACTTAGCTTCATCGGTCTAGAAATAATGTTGTATTCAAGAAGTTTGGAAAGCTTGAAAAATACGCCTATAATCGGAGTTTCAAGAGCTTTCTGCGTTTTTGCAGACTTCTCAGAATAGACCTTGTTATAAACGTTAAAATTTCATTTACAGGTTAATCTGAGGTATTATAAGATCCAATTCGAAGGATTTAAACATTTTCTGAGAATTACGCCCTCTATTTTTACACTTATTCTTCGAGTTTTTCATAGATTCATCAGAAACAACTGAACTGAAAACGTTAAATTTTCTTCTAGGTTCAGCGTAGGTATTTAACGAACTTATTCCAAGGGTTTCGAAACAATAAGAAGTGATTTATGCCCGTTAAATATGTTTTCTCAGTTTCTATTTGCATTTTAATGATGTTTTTCAGATTTCAGATTTTCCTACTTAACTAAAATATTGGTATTTGAGGTATTGTAAGAGCTGGTTCTCATGTTCTTATCTAAGAACAATAAAGTTTGAATTTGAAAATTTTAAAGGAAAAGGCATGTGAAGCAGTTCCAAAAGACCCTAGTTATATAGTGATATGGTGAACAGAGCCCATTCATTTTAATGAGATTTGCAGGCGAGCAGGCGAGCGAACCGAGTCTGTTTAGTCTCTCTCATTCGTAACTGGCTGACACCGCTGGTGGTTAAAGCTAGGATTTGGTTGGTGCGAAACGTAACGACGGTCGGTCGTTGCGTAAAAAAATGGCGGACTGCTTCTGTGTTAAATCATAGGACCGATTTCGTTCATGCGTATCACCAACGACCACGACCAACAGCCGCATCCGATGACGACCGTACTCCTCCATCCAGAAGCAGTGTTGCGGCGACCAGTCGCAGTGGATTCTAACCTCAAATATTTTGGAGACTTGGAGAAGATGTAGTAAGTTATAATTGAGATGACAAGGAGGAAAATATTGATAATTATGATGGATATTAATATCAAAGTTGATGAAATTTTGATTCAAATAGTACCAAAATGGAGTAATTTTTATTTTTCACTAGTAGATCTGGATATCATGAAGGCAGATCATTGCGACTGGGTCGTGCCAACGAAAATGGTTCAGCCGCAGCCGTATGTGTACATTGCGGCTGACGGTCGTTACGTTCCGCACCAACCAAATCGTACCTTTACAGTTGAGCGAAGCGAAGCCGGGTACTACGAGCATTATCATTATTCATTATCTCAGCTCTCACAATTAATAATTACAGTCTTCATAATCACTCATTTCCCACTATTTTTATAAAGGAGATTTAAAGGTACCGGTACGCGGTTTAAGACAAAAAAACTCGGTAGGACCGAGTTATTTCAGTAATGATCAAAAACAATAATTTATATCTCTAATATGATCAATTGTTGAAAAATTTAATCAATATTATAATTGCCTCCAATATCAATATTAATCGATATCTCCAATTTAAATAGAAACTAGTACATAATGTAAGTCCAACAATATGCATTCAAACGATACTTTATTCACTGATTATTTAAAACTATGCTTTAGTGATATCGTATGTAAAAAAGGCAGAAAACTAATAAGAAGAGCTTTGATGATACATTGTAATGTTATTGATTTTCATATACCGTGGTACATACCTTGTATCAATTCAGTTATTAAATAAGTACAAATAAACAACTTCATTCTTCGGACATAGTCTCTTTCAACATTCAACATTAGAGTGTTACCGGAGTTTTGCATACATTCGCAGGCACCAATGACTATAGGCAGTACACGATAGCCTACTTATAGGCGTTCCTCTGTATGGGATCAGCTTCAGTTTGCGAAATTTCAGTTCAGTTTAATTTGAAGCCTGGTTACGGTTTCAAAGTGATATATTATAGATTTACTTTGTGCATAATATGATCTTTCGCCGTGAGATTGATTCGATTATATTGTATCATTTAAGCCTGCTGAGAACAATGAATTAGTTTTATTCGTGAGAGTTACCTAGGTTTTCCCTCTCGTTCTCCTGATTTCCCATTTAAACATAATTCTTTTCATTATCAGCTTACTCAATCACCATGAATGGGCAACGCAATAATTTTGTGTGTGAGTGGATGTACCAGATTTCTAATTATAGTCTCTTCACATCTAATCAGCATGCTATTGGTAATAAGGCTTCGAGCACAGTAAACTAATGAACCACAATGGTTCAGAAGAGATAGCCAATAACTTGTGATTGTGTTTAAAATGCAATTAACCTGACTATTTCACGATGATTGATTAACTGTCGACAGTTATTGGCGACTGGAAATGAACAGATGCTGTCAGGTGGAGCAGAGGGAATAGATGTTGATTGGGGTGGGAGGGGGACTTCTCCACAAATCTGTGTAACAGGTAATGACTGTATAAACAACGTGGCATTGTTTGGACAGGGCGTCGTAATTATCCTCTGCCAGAGGGAGGGATGGCAGAGTAATTATCGACGGTTATCGGTCAGTAAGCTAAGGTGCATAGACGTCGAGCTAACCTGGCCTAACTTCCGCAAACAGTGCCAATATACTCAACTGTACTATAGTTCAGCCAGCTGTCTGTCGCAGTAGTTGGAATATTGAACTTGATTTCGACTTGATTCACAGCGTTCATGGCAATATGATTCTGATCGGCACTCAGCCTACCACTGCGGTACCTTCAAGAACTCAACAGCAACGGTGTAGTACCGTAGTCTGAGTTTACTATATCTGCTGCCGCCTAATTCTGAACTAAACCGGTTTGAAGAATCGCCTCTAGCTTGAAGTCTACCAGCCAAATTCAATGCCAAACGTGGAAAAGCGTTTATTTTTCAAGAATTTTACTATTTGTATAATTATTATTTTGATACTGCCGATATGGGATTCTGATTTTTATAATTGAAGAGACAGGACAGAGTGAGATTTTTACCCTTCTCATTAAACTTGCTTCACTCGCGCATTACTACTATGTTTACTTGGAATTATGACATTCCACGAGTGCTTGTTTGGTCTATTATCCTGACGATTCTTCTTGTCTATGTAAAAATAAAATAAAAATGGTAAGCTAAATCAAGATGGGTGACTGATAACATACACAAGTATTGTGATGTGCAAAATAAAAAATACAAAAATTAGTCAGTTGTTGGAGATGAAACTGTCAAATTGAAATATCGCCTAAAACCATCAACAATATTGATGTATTTTGAATATAGTTAATGTAGAGCTCCAATAAAGATATTATAGTACCGTGTAGTAATATTGATACCAGCAGTACGGTACAACGAACAAGTAGAATATAAAGATATTATATTGATAAAATATAATCAATTAGATATAGTTTAATCATGGTAAATAAGAAAACTTATTTTTTGAAGAATATTTCAAATACAATAATTAATTTATTTCTATCTATCAAAACGCCTACAATGAAACTAGCTTAATATTAGTGAACTCATTATTATCTCTTCTAACAAAATGAGAAAAAGTTGAACCAAGATTCCTGAAAAAGAGCTCCAACCCCAAAACATTCGTTCGTTGGAATTACGGTGTATCATGATTAATTCTATTCGAAACAATAAAAAACGAGTTCTAAACCTTAAAAGCCGCCGCTGACCCATTAAAATGAGAATTTTTTGCTTTTGAAAGTTGTCACGCATGTATTTAAAATCAAACTGGTTACTAGCAGGAAATAATAATCTTCGATAATCGGTGATCTTGTTTCACTTCTCTTCACCAGTATGTATTGAAAATCTTGAAAAAATAGTAACCACTTATTACTCATTCCAGTTTTATCATTAAAACCCAGTTAGGAGTACAGGGCTTGTTTTACAGAATATCATGATCGAATAACTCCAATAATGTAGAATAACGAATCATTCTCAATAGATGCATTAGATCTATAGGTAGCATTTGAAATAATATATTACATTCTACTAATATCTGAATCCTTCATAGAGTGAGTGAATTATTTTTTGAACTCGCAGTGCTATTTGTGATCTTTTTCGTACCAACAGTTATATTCTGTTATACTGTACTTGTACAACACATTGATAACAGATCGGAAAATCAATACGAGCTTTGTTAATTAATATTGTCCCTCTTCTATCACTTCCTCGAAATGTTTAGAACTCCTAACAATGATGCTAAAACAAAACAATATCAAGTCACCACAGAAATGGCCAATTCAGTGGCTATATGTAAAAAGCCTGCCTTGGATTATTTTTATCTGTAATACAAGAGCAGATTGACGTAGGTTACGATGCTGCACGAGTGATCTGATCTTGAAAACAGGTTGTCTGGTCGGTCATTGTGCCAGCTTTATTAATTCACTGTAGACTAGAGTTTAGAGGAAACGAACAATTTCGATCTTCCTAGCTAAAATATTTCAACTGGTTCTACTGAAAGCGTTTCCACATTAAAAAAGTGAGCTCAAAGTATTGAGAAAAATATCATCTGAGTATTGACTCTCGACTCTCAAATCTACAAGTGGATTAAAACAAAAACTCCCACAAACAATTGAACCAGAGATTCAATGATATTAGTTCGTATGAGAAATATGTCACCCCTCGTATTTATTAATTTCCTATTGCTATCATATAGATTTTCATTCTAAGAGAGCACTTTTTCTTTCAGAGGCTCAGTCCTAGCTGATTGATTAGAGATCACTTGAGCGATCGATTAAGCGATTACAAAACATATGTATAGATAGATACGCGTGAAAGTTTCTCCAACTATAAAAACTCGCTCATCGCTCATGCGTGAGTGTCCTCGCGTAAGGTTACTCTAACGCTTTTCCACAGGCTTTTGGTCATCAAATCGGTCTCTCACTCGATTTTTCATTGCTCAGCTGGGTTTAGACCCAAGTCAATTTTTGACTGCAATATAAATATAGATTCTGACTTTTACAAAAAGTAAATTTCTGCAAAAAGTATTATAGGCCAAGTATAAAAATAGTACTAGGGCTGTACATAAAAAATCTCCCACATTTTTTCCCAGTGCAAAAGGAAATTCCATAGGATTTGCTCTTACATAATTGAAAAGCTTGATTTCTCTTCTATTTTTCTACATAATCGACTTTCAATCAATGCCATTCGGTAGTGGGACAATTCGTTTTAGAAGGACCCCCTCGAAATATCCACCATCAATCGGTTTCCTCAACTTCATTGTCCTTAAGAGTTCAAGTCTGTGAGTCAATACTTCAGTTTCATGCAGAGATTGGTTATAGGGTGCCAAATAAGGAAGGGAGGGATAATACTCCATATTAACTTGGTTTGATTGACCTTTGTTTGCTACGAGACATGCAGATGTGCATTATCCTGATACCACCTTACACCATAGCTCAGTTTTCCTATTAAACAGTTTTGGATCAATTTTCTTAGTTTCAGGTACTGATGGTACCAGATTTATCCATGAAATAATAATATATGATGATAATAATAATAATAATAATAATAATAATATAATATATAAATAATAATAATAATAATGTAATAGTATAGAAAATTATCTATTTTCTTATTCACTTATTCTTCTTATGTATATGTCTACACTCTTCTCAAAGTACTACTAGTTACAATGACTGTAGATTTCTATTTTTTCAATAGTGAATGTTCTTGGAGTAAAGTGATTTTTATATGTTCTGAATTTTGCACGCAGACACAAAAACTAACACAGGTCTAAATTTTGAACAAAGAATAAAATAATTCATTCAAGAATGACAAGAATTATATAATGATAATAAAATAAAAAAGTCGACAAATGTCTCCTAAAACAGTATTTCGAAGGTTGTGAATATAGTCTTATTTTCTTGATCTTAATAAAAAACTACGGAGAAGCTTTTCTTTATCCAGATACAAACAAGTATATTATTTCAAATTCGAGTAGATTTCGATGGCTGCTATGACGTCAAAAATCTTGTTTTGATCCATTACTAAATCGGCTCTTTATGCATTCACTGTGTTTGGTACACTATATTGTGCCAAAACTTGCTTCAGAAATGCTGTCTGATGCGCGCGGCTGAACAGCAATCCAGTTACGAAGAAGACGAAGAAGAAGCTCTTACATAATTCATAATGTACATAGCTCCAACATACTAGTTCTCCTAATTGGAGGTCATTGTCAAGTCAAGTTGTCGAAATAGATGAATAGCATTTGCTAGTACACAATTTTCGTCTACAATTCTAGCCATCGCTTACCTCTTTTGAATATGGTCATTCAATCTGGAAAAGCATCTTGCCAGAATATAAATCTACATAATCCACATTTAATGTTATTATTTCTGACTTACTATCTTGAGTAGACTGGTTACAGTGATACATGGAATTCCACTAATATTCACCCCTCACCCACGAAATATGCTCAAGTATACGCTTTTGTGAAGCTCTTGTATCACAATAGTCTATTGTTTATATTAATTCTCACATCTTGATTAATTAAAAATTTCTAAGACAATGATTGAACTCCTGGAGAGACCGTTGCATTTGCAGATTTTTTTAGCTCAATTATGGTATTTATTATAGTAATTAAGGTACGAGTATTCCATATCTTAGTAATATTGACGTAATGATGTACATTATTGAAGAAGCTCTCACACTATTTAATATGAGGGAGTTCAAAATAAATAAACTTGATCGTACAACTCAGGTTGAATTCTCAATATAGGATTATATGACTCCATTCATTCCACTTTTCATCATTCTTCCAAAGATATAATATGTTTGATAGTTTAATATTACATTACCCAGCTTCATATCTCTCATCTACTTTGAATTTCTACTATGAGGATTAGATAGGCTTTGGGATTTACTAAGCTGGAGACTGATAATGATAAAAAAGGACTAGAATATCAAGAAGAGACAATGAAGAGGAAACATGAAGAGAGTCAAATTGAGTGTTGTTGAGTGTATGCGTGACACAATATTGTAAGCTTTGAAGTTAAGTAACAAACTTATTTTAAATATTTTCCCATACCTGATGAATAGACACTGTATATTTTTGAAATTGGAACATTGGTCAATGATAACAAATCTTGTCACATGTTGCTTTTATGCTTTTACTTTATGAAAAGCACATACACATAAACTGTTGAGAGTCGTCATTGCATGTAGGCTACATACAGTATATGTATGTTGGAGTACGGTTCTATGTTTAGCGATGGCGAGAGAACGTGTTTTCATTATTCAGCCTATTAACTTTTAGTGTAATGTGTTATCCGATGTGAGGAGAGAGTGCTAGTACTGTAATACATTTTAAATGAGGGCAGCCAGTAGCGTTAGAAAATCGTTGAGCTTCAAAAAGAAAACTCAAACCGCTACGTGAGCACCGAATGATTCATGAATATTTTTCATATGAATAAGTAAAACGCCCTCACTGATGAACTTATCCAATTTTCACTTTGAAAGAACATCTCGCTACCGGCCAACCCCTAAAAAACCAAAGCAAAGTTTATTTTCAAAGCATGCACCAGTATAGCCTTTGGAACTCACTTTCGGCTTTGCAAATTTTGCCACAGAGCGGTATCAGAATTAGGCAAAAGAATATCATCGTATACAAAGTACGTATATCCTCTTCTCTGAATCAGTACAAGTGTAAGTTTCAAATATATTTATAAATTATCAACTCTAGACATTAAAAATCGGAGTTACACAAGTTGGAATGTGGATTGATCGAGTAATGTAACCAATAATTATATTAATGAGTTTCGTACTGAGTCTCATTAATTGGGTGAGCAGAGGTCCTGTGTTCAGCAATTAAATTCATATTTGCATTTGAGCTAATTTAATTACAAAATGGAGTAGAGTGCCATATTTCACATTCAAGGAAGTGAATATTGAACCCGACAAAGCGTTTCGCTTACCAATTTGTGATATTGAACAATATTAAATCCAATTGATTGAGCTGATACGCTACTGCTATTATTAACCAGTGAACCAAGTAAAGATGCTTGTGGTATGAGTCTGCAATATATTAGTTAAAATAATATATTATTTATAATATATTAGTTAAAATTATTAGTTAAGGAGTAGTTAAAATTATTATTTTCCAGTAGATCAAACTTCTCAAAAATTCTAATCTTTTTATTGGATGCATGAATTGATTTTTTTTCATTGTTACACACAGCAATCGTGGCAAAACGAACTCGCGGCCACACAGGAAAAACGTCAAAATAAAGAACAAATGAGGTTAGCTTGACGTCATGCCTTACATTTATTAGTGACAAATCTTGAAATACTCTCAGTGAACTTTACTTGATGAATTTTGAATTTGATAAATCTTGATGGTAAAGCTTTGCAATTTTCATACACCATATTATTTTTCAATAAACGGCTAATAACTTGTTAGAAGCTATACAAATGATGGAGCTATTAGTAGTGCTTCTAGGCGATTTCCTTCTCCAGTGATATGAACTACTTGGCCAGTTTTCCTTGCTTACTGATCTGATTATAAGAGCAGGAGTAGCTTGCGTGGGTGCGTGTGTGACTTTCAGCTACTAAATTAAGCTTAAAATTCCTTCATTTTAAATAGCATTATCCGTTCTCTTAGCTAACAAGCGTGCTTATCGAACTGCCCTACTTTTCTAAATTTTCACGTGTAGCCTACAGTCGTTTAAGAAATAATAAATCTTCATCCAAATTTTGATTTAGTTATGGATATGAATTCTGCTTGAAATCAAAAGCAAGATAGTCTTCGTTTTACAGCATATATATTTAACAAAATAACAAGCTATCATTAACAAGGAAAGTCTCCTACATCTGCAAAGCTATGGTATATTTTCCTCTTCCATTTTAATTCTTGTGTTTGAAATTCTATTGAAGCTTTGATCAAGAACCAGGCTATGACAAAAAACTTATATCCATTTTATATACAATATTCTACTATAGCTATAACTATATACAAAATATTTAATAAATATAACGTATTTTTTTGTTGATTGATCGATAAGCTTTATTCTCTCATGGAACAATCAATAACGTTTTTCACTCAACGTTTTATATAATATAGTTGAATCATTTTATCTCATGAACCTTGACTTTCACAATAGAATTTCTCACAATCAAGAATAACAATATCTTTTCTCTCTTATAATGATGTTACTATGTCCTTGAGTTTAACCAAAATTCTGATACCGTATTTGAAACGTATTTGAAACGAGTTTCGCCTCAAGCAGTACCCAATTAAAAATCAGAAATCCATCCAATTTCTATCCTTATTTTTCGAAAGTATCACACAATTTTCAAACCGTTAGTCATAAGACACTTTCCTTGGAGTAATAAAAGGTTAATCCATCAATGAACAAGAAATAAAAAGAAGACTCTTGATGTAAGAATGAAATTGTTCTATTATTATCTCAATGTGACAGAAAGGACCAAGCGTTCTTACTCTGCGCAATCAATTAGATCCGGATGCAATTAATCAATCAATCCAATGTCTGAATCAATCAATTCGATATATAAATCAATCAACCAATCATGAAAAATTTTCTTCCTGTTTCTATAAATATTCAGTAAACTTACAGTTGAAAAGATATTGGGCCGTACAATGCACGAATGAGACAAAAATAGAATAGAATAGAATATTTATTTCGCCAAAAATTACATACTGTAGTTAATTACAAAGTATGAATGATATATACAAAATGGATAAAACAATGCATTAAAAATGCATCATAATTCGGGGCTCAATGGGTCCTACTCGTATGTACATGGCCGTTCGTGTTTAAATCCATCCAATGGTAAAGTAACATCCTAGAGCTAAACAGTCTAATCTTCAATTTTAGAGCTACCTAATCACATAAATCTATTAAGCTGAACGAAACATTCTCTAGCTGAAATATTCTAATCTTGAATACATAATTACTGTAATTGAGCCTACTGCAAAAAGCACGAATTCACAAAAGTGGAGACGAATTCGTGACGCCACGATGGATCATCAAAATTTCATTTATATCGGGTTTATTGGCGTTTTATTAATAACGTTTTTTCTGGATGAAACAAGCAGTCAAGGCTCAGGTTGAGGCATTGGCAGTGGCCAGGCAGGCTAGCAGGCCAGCGCGACCAGTTTTTGTTGATTTCCGCGAGCGATTGATTGCAGCATCGGGTCTCAAGGGCGTCTCACCGGCTAGGCAGTCAAGTGCAGGACGCGCGTCGTTCAGTCAGTGCCGTTCAGATTGGCCGAGAGAACTGACTTCCAGTCACAGTCTCTCAAACAGCGCCAAGTCTAATCTAATATTTGTGTCAGCTCGCGACGCGCTAGTGTCAATTGGATAGTGACCTTTGACAGAGTGCTTCCCTCTTATCAGCTGTTCCGGCCCATCTCAGTTGGTACTATTGTCCACCAAAAAGTGCCTAGGAGGTGAGAGTCTATTGCGTACTGTCTATCTACTATCTAATTACCTACTGTAACTACAGTTTCCAACAACAAAACTGGCGATTGAATCAGCTGACTTTTGTGGAAGATTGGGGCTCTTGTGCCTCAACTTCACCCACAACACTTTATGTAATGTACAAAGTGGAAAATGAAGACATTTATCTATGTATCTATCTATACATATCTATGTATACATACTTGAATCTATCTATCTGACTAGACGAACACTTTCTCGTTCTATATTAGCGGTTTATCGAATAAATTTCATTCGTTCAGTTTCATTGTTTGTGCAATGTTCAATTGTTTCCTAAGTATTTTAGTTCCTCATGTTCGAGTATTCAACTCCAAATAGAAATACAATAAATATTGTTCACAGACTATTATCCTCAATGACTCCAATCATTCCAACGCAAGGGAAAAGATTTTGTATTAGTAAATATTGATTAGAAAATATTATAGGCTAGATTACTTCAATTCCAATTATCATTGTACCATAGATATATCTTATTCTCCATTTCCATTCGTACTTGAACTCAGCAATTTGACAAACATTTCAATTTGTCAGCATTTCTCAGTGATTCAATTGATTGTGAATTCTCCATTAATTGGTCCTGCTTTATGATGATTCTGATATCCTGACCTGAGATTGACTGTAATGTAGGTTTGATGGCTATCATCACACCGACTTATACTAAAGAAGCATAAGATGGCGCTCAATGTTATTAATAGTGCATAATATCAAATAGGATTAGATAAGAATGTAAAAATTTCTATATTTTTTATAAAATTCTAATATTTCTTGTTCCTCTATGATAATATCTATTATAGTGTGTGAGCATGATGCAGGATTGCCAATAATGGACAGACCATCTTTGTCGCATCAAATGGTCAATAGTTGTGTGTCACATATCACCAAGCAGCGCGATTCAGCTGTGAGCCGCGTGCTCAGCCAAGGCTACCAACAATAGATCAGTGGTTCATCAAGACTTGGCTTTACGTTCCTCTTATAATATTTCTAAGTTATAAGTCCAAGACCTCTTTATTTTAGGAGAGACTCATTGTGATCATGAAGAGAAGCACAGATCCCCTTTAAACACTTTGAAGATTGTGTTCCTATCTGCAATCACTAGGAGTCGTAGTTCTTATACGCACTTATTTTATTTACATGATTGAATAAATCGTTCGAATATATAGTTTCATACCTCTTCTTGAAGTATGATCAAGACTTTTAGATTTATTTAGAATACTATTGAATTAGACTTTTAGAATACTATTGAAATGTTTACTACTCAACGACATAGTTATTGTCAATGTTCTAAATTTGAAATCGAACTTTCTTGAAATAATTCAGGTTTTAAAACCTGAACATAAATTTTATGAATAATGTTTTCAGAACTGTTTGAAGCTGTCGTGCATTTTTTTAATTGTTGGAAAAGTCTGATCATATAATAATAATAATAATAATAATTATTATTATTATTACCATTTCGGAATAGTGTCTGTCAAATGCATAAAACCTGAAAAATGTTTCAAATCTAATTGTTGATTCTTCGATTGGTTGAATAGTGTAAACAAAATAATGTTAGATTGACTTATCAATCACTAGAAATGAAAATAAAAAGGGGCATAGGACAACAAAGATTAAAAACTTTCAGGTTTTAGCAGTTTGATAAAAAACAATATCTCACATATTGAAAGTAGTAAAATTCCTGGTTGACAGTGGCTAAATATTTGAATATTTTATGAATTTTTCCATTCCTATTATTTTATATCGCGGCAGAAAAGCTAGAGTGTGGTACTCCATTTTATGCTGACTGTATAGGCTGATAATAATAATGTATTTTCCAAAATTAGCATAGTAATGAATAATTGCTATGTGCTTCAGTTGGATGTTCTGATAATGTACCTAGAATTCATTGATTTTATCGAGGGCGATTCGCACATGATCACTGTTACAGGCTTGTGCTTTTAATGAGAGGGATGATGATGATGATGAGAGAAAATTACTACTTTTTTATTGTGATTAGAACGAGTCGCTGGATATTGTATATATATTGGATATTATGGACTTATAAATTTCGTTTACAGTAGTGTTGTTACATAAAAATAGTTGATAATTATCGCTGTTACCGCTGAAATTTAGGGCCCATAATATATTTGGATATTGTTAATTTTATGAGGACAGTCAAGAGCACTTCAAAATGAATCATATCAATGATTGAATTAAGTGCACTAGGCTTCACTTAGTTATTTTTCTTGAGGTTAGAAAAGCCTTCCTCTATTCTTCAGGAGCTCAGAAACACGTCATGATATTAACGATCGAATAATAATTATAGTGTGATAAGATGTTCGGTTTTAATAGAAGCTAATACATTCAGTAATACCTATCATCAAGATAATTGTAAAACGTAAACCTCTGTTTCGTAATCGCTCATGATCATTATTCTGTCAAGATGTAATTGCGTAATAGAGTTTGGTATCACCGTTTATGTAGTTCACAGTGAATGATCACTCAAATTAAAAGTTTGAATAGAACGAACCAATTATGAAAATGCGAAAATAGTAGACGAATTGTTTGTTGTTCAATAGCTGGAAGCTTTGAATCTATTATTATCATCTCTTTAACCACATGGATGTATTACGTAAATTGACTCGTTTGATTCTTGTTAAATTCTAGTTGGACAGTCTGCTAGTTGCTCTCTACCTGTTCATTCAATTCAACTCTGTGAAATATCGTGCAGGCACTAGTAAACTAATGGAAATAACCTTGAAAAATTCAGCATTCTTCTAAAACATTTGTCGCTTGGCTATGATAGCACTTTCATCCATAAAACTGTTAGATTAATATGGTTGACAATCAAGAATTTTATTCAAGTCTGAAAATGTCCTTGCTGAGTTATGATGAAGCTTTCAACTATAAAAATAATTATTAGATTTATACGGATTTTTTCGTGTTTGGTGTCTTATTTTGTACAATATTATTAGTGATGAAAAAGGGTTGGTTCAATAAATCAATCAATATATGATTTGAAAATTAATCTGCAATGTTAGATCCTAAGGCCAAAAGCACGCATAATAATTTTTGAACGTTCTAATAAATTCAACTAGAACGAGACTAGGGAAACAATGATGTGTTAAAGTACTATACATAGTATTTCCAAGCAAAGAAGACCCTCTGGGCTCTGGCAAGATGGGAGAATGACTCAAGCTCGGTCAATATTGGTTCAAAATTTATCACTGATTGAAGGAAAAAAATTGATCTTCTACTATTAAGTCCACATTTATAATTATTGAACAAATATCGATTAAGCTGGAGTCATTTTCCCATCTTGCCAGAGGCTCTTCTTTGCTTGGACAGACTATACTATTCATAGTTAGTGCCCATCCGAATTATTTGTTCTTTTATTTGGCCAGCGTACTCTACCTTTCAATTTTTTTTATCGGGGCGCGTGGAGAATAATAATAACTATTTCTCGTTCAAATGCAAAAATCTTATCAATTTCTCATGATTTTCATGGGTTTTGGCGTATGGAACCTTGTAATTGATGATCAAGTAGGCGTTTGTAGATTGATTAGAAATTCTCATAATATGAGAAAATGTGTAGTTAAGTAATACCGTGACATGAATAAATGTAATATTGGTTGTGTAATTGGTTGGACTGAATCATGATCAAGTCAAGATCAAGATGATGATCATGATCAAGTAAATAGATGAACGTGGCTTGATTAGTGACTATTTTAAATGTTCATTTGAAAAAGATTATTAATCCAACAAATGACGTGAGAGAATGGTTATATGTTAACTAACACATTCCAAAGATTTTCTTTCTAGCCTCTCCAGGAGTTTTGAAAATAGTATGAAACCAGTTTTGATCTCAATAATACTGACGTCAGTCAATCAAGCAAAAAACTTGTCAGTATATCGCTTCAGAATCTCAACTTACATCATGGAAGCGATTCGATATTCTACAAAAAATAATAAAATGTGCAAATTCATTCTATGAATGAGAACAGGGTGATTCTAAACAATAATTTGGTGAAAACAGTGATTAGTAGAAAATTATTTTAATACTTCCATACTTTGATATTCTAGAATCTTTCTATTGAATTGAGAAGCTCATTCAATTATTTTCTGAGATGATGAATTATGGATATAGGCTATTTAAAAAATTGTTAGTTTCAAATTCATAAAAATCTTGAGAATTTGAGTATGATCCCATTGATCTTGTTCCATGTAACCCAACCTAAAAAATATGGATCGAAATTTTGTATAATATCTCAAGTTTCATATAGTTTAAAAATATCTTAGCCCATAAGCTAATTTTCGAATACTGTACTGTATTTTCGAATACTTATCATTTTAGTTCCTCATTTTCATCCTCACACACAGCTGTATAGAGTTGCAAAGCTGCATGAAGTTGACGAGGTTAAAATTGAAAGAAAAGAGAGGTTTTTTGTTTTATTCCTTCAGAGAGAATCCTCCCGCGAGAACGTGGACTTACATTTGAGCCTGTTCCACAAATTAGAAGATAAAAGCGTGAAGCCAATATCTCTTGCTTCTCAGACGTTGACAGACTTGAACAAAGATAAAGCCACAAACAATAGAGATGAGGCAATATATCACAGTTTATTGAAGAATTGGATTTTCTTTCTGTGGCCGCACGGGTACGGGACTGGACAAAATTACACATTTGAAGTTATCTCTTCACTAAAACCCACGATCATTGCAAAACCTTTAATGACACTGGTAATCTACCAATATAAGTACAAATCTATTAAAATCCTCAGATTATGTACAACTACATAGCTATATACTCTAATGGTCTTCGATTTAACTAATGAATTTATAATTAAAATATCAAAGAGACCTATATAAGAGATATGAAAGATTATCTAAAAAGGAATCCATTTAGTCTTCGTTCAATAAAGATTGACCTAAATTATCAGAATTTAAGGACATCAAAGTTATCTTTAAGAGACAGCATGCAAGAATATCCAATAATGTCCCTATCAGCTCTCTTTACATGTAGTAGCGAAAACCAATAGATTGTGAGCTGCAGCATCATGCTTTTGGAGAGAAGAGAGACATATTTCCAATTAAATTTCAAACTTTGTAGTGGAAAAGCTTTTTGAAAAATTAATTGAGTCTCTATGGTAGTTATAGACAGAAAATAAATATCTACAGCCATTAAAACTGTAAAGTTTTTCATTGAGAAAATTTATGATGGTAAAATGTAGTGGATAATTTTTTCACATAAAATTGTACTCAGATTCAATGAAATAATTGGACAATATTTCGCCTCTAAAAAGCAGTCATCGAGGCCTTTCGTTTTTGTTGTGAGTAATCAATTAAAACTTCGATTTTTCTCCAAAAAAAATCAGACGGGATATCCTCTCCATATCTCTAGATTCAGGAATTTTTTCACAAGGGGTTTATAAGAATTGGTTGTTTGAACATTATCCTGACCAAGTATGTATTACAGTTGAAAAACTAGTCCTCTACTCGTTTGATTTCCTTGTCAACTTGCTATTCATATCATTAATTTCAGGTTCAATTATTCCATCAATTTATTTTTAATGCAACCGGTAATAATTCGGTTTTGAATGTGAGATATTAGCGATTTCCCACATTGGTAAAATGAGCTCCCTTGAAAAAACAGTACCGCACATTAGTTCTAAAACATCAACGGATGTTTACAACCAATATTAATGATGTTCTTCATAATTTAATTGAACTTTTTGTTAGACAGTGTTATTGATTGAGAATTATCGCATATATTTACTAAATACTTATGGATCTATAAATACTTTTTCAGGCAGACCATTTTGATAAGGTGAGAAAAAGAAAGCCTTTGGAAGCCGAGCTTAGTCATTATTGAGAAGACAAGCATATACATATACATACAGGTTTAGCCCCATATAAAATAATATAGATATCAACTGCCTCTGACATTTCTCTATTGCTTATAATAGACATTTTATGCTGGTAATTTTTTATTAGCTTCTTTCATGGTGAATGAGAGAAGAGTGACATACATTTGCATCTGATAGTCATTCCTTTTGGGCCAGAACTTACAGGCTTTCAACCAATAACATAGCTCAGTCAATCCACTTTATCACCTTGTTGAAATGCTCATCCCAAAATGTACTATGATGATAAGAATATGTAGATGATCAATCAATGAATGGATTCAATTGCTTGCTGAAACTAGTATCCTTATTGTTCGTCATAGAAATGTTGTTATTGTCTTTTCAAAAGTATTACTCCTTTTCTGGAGTTGATTGTGACATCTAGTTTTTTCATCGAATTGGAATTTCATAGAATACATTTCTATGCTACATCATTACATTATTTTTCCAAGACTTTTGCACAATGTTTTCTGTTCTTAGTCAATTCGGATGAAATTTATTGTTTGAAAAGCGATTTCATCAGTGAAGCAGGTGTGCTTTTAAAAATATCTGACAACGAATGATAATTATATTGTGTTTTTATTAATCTCTTCTCTATTAGAATAAAAGCATTTCACTCGAATCAGGCGTTTCAAATCCAATGAATAAGACGGATTGATAATCTAGAAGATTATACTTTGGAAATACATCAACGTATTAATCATAATTTGGTTTGTTAACACTCTATAGTTCAGCTCAGAAACTAACTTGGATAAAAAGAGAATGGTGTTGAAGCTCGCCATGAATTTCAATTTTAAATCTGCATCAGGGTGTATTAAAAAGAGTAGGATAGTAATAAATTCAATATTTCAGGAACTATCTCTACCAATCTTTACCTTATCTTATCCAATCTCTTGCCTGTTGCAAAGGGGATCTAAAGAATCTACTACACCTAAAATAATAATTCATTTAATATATATTCTATTCTTCTGGTGGAGCTGGGAGACGCCGGAACTTAATGTGAAACAGGTATCACTCGCTGCAATAAAGTTATCTTGTCATTTTATTGCAGGTATCACTTCTGGAATATCAATGTGCAGCTTGCGTTTATAATGTTATGTGTCATTTTATTGACATACTTTATCTGCTCGAAATAATTTGGTTTTTGTTTGTGACATAGACATACACCAGGCTTGAAGAAACGGGTGGATAGGTTGAGAGAGTCACCGAGAATAATGAATATTGTCACTTCTTCTCGCTTTTGATGACAGTACTCTATCATCATCATTTACGCCGTTCTGAGAGCGGCTTGGCTCAGCTCTTGAATTATTATTTCGTCGTTGAGTCGCCTTATGACTTTTAAATCCCCATCCCGCCGCTCGAGGCACTGCGACCGTTGTATCGTGCTAAATTGCTTCCTGAAGATAACGAATTTCATATTATTAAAAGACAAAAGTGAGCGGCGCACCGCACAAAGGTATGGCCCAGATCTGTTATTTGCTTTATCCTCTTTCATTTTGATCTCTCACGACCGCTACTGCCGCACATTACTATTGAAAATACGCTTCTTTATCATCAGGCCAGCCACTTTTATTTTTCATTCTCGCCAAATAAAACCAAAGCAAACCATCTCCTCGAACCCAAGAGCCAGCACAAGCTCTCGATCGATGTTGTTACAACGCTTGAGCAGTCTCGGCACAGAGCACAGAACCAAATCGAATCAGTTTACGTTGCAACATGCTCTAACTCAGTTTGTCCAGAAGTTGACAACAAAGATTGAGAAAATCTTTGTGTAATGGAATTGGACCAACTGTCCAAAGCATAAAATCAGCTCAGATAAAAGGAATAAACTGAATTGTAGATAATAAAAAGTATCCAGCAACTTGGATTGACTCGGAGATAAATATTGTGTTGATCTTCGCTAACTGAGCAACCTAATAAATTTCCCAAGCTTGAATAACATACAATACTCTACATGAAATGGAATACCATTCGTTTATACGCTTGACTAAACGCTTTGTTTAGAATATAGTTTTCAAATCTTTTATTTTCTCAAAAAATGATGGAGAAAATGATCTGAATCACATTAGAACAAAGTACATTTTGTTCCAAAAATAAAGTTGGCTCTTCGAATACCTTACATATTTCAATATTCTAAAAAAACAAGATCTATCAACATTTACTCCAATTCTATAGAGATATGATATACGAGCAAGTGTCTCAAGACGTATTGTGTTCAGAATCTTGCTATAAATCAAGGTTCAGCTTGCCACCTAAAGCTATGTCAAAGCTATGCAGAGATGTATTTCGATTAGTACTCTGAGCAGATAATCGCTGAATATGGTAGTTGGGGATTATGCGGTGGGTGGTGGTGGGGTAGGTTGGGACGGTACGGAAATAGAGTGGCTGTTGCTACTGGTTGGTAATCCGATCTCATAAAAGATGAGAGTCTCGGAGAAATGAATCGACCTGGATCGCAATCCGATAAATTGGCCACATTCATCGTAGGATTCGATTCGAGAATTTCTCGAAATTCGATTCGAGATGTCACACGAGGGAGTGGAGGGGGTCCAAATCTCATGAATCGTAATCACTGAGAAATGTCCTCTGCTCTAGCCTCTACCACAAGGTCGACTCTGTTCCTCACATGTTTGTGCTGTAGCCTCCAGTTATATAGAATTAGAAATTTACATGTAAATAGTAAAAACGTGACCATTCTTCCTCCTCCTAACTGGAGATAAGTCACGTTGGAAGCGAATTCCATTATAATATTTCTGTCTTGAATTTGTTGATATGCATAAATATTGTTGTGTTGACTAAATCGCAGGAAATAATATACAGGTTCACAATGCAGTGTATCTGGAAGATAATCAATTTAAACAATTCATTTATAGAAATCAATTTTCAAAAATGTAGTTTGTAAAAATATAATTACGCTGAAATTAATATTCATAAAAACAACGAATTACTTCTTCTTTAGCGGCTATCAGTACAAAATCAGAACATCTACAACTCACTTCCTGAGACAACAGATTCATTTGCGATAAATGAATCTACCAATAAACCATTAAAAGCTTCCTGGCAACATTGGTTTCAGCGAATTTCCATCGGAGTCCAGCTACTCCATCTAGATTCTCTTATTATAGACACATCCTTATTATATCCGGAATTAGCCTACATGAAGCTCTAGATGTTTTAATTTGTCTACTGATTGAGAAGCCACCACCTGGAGAACTAAGCCTGGAGAGCACTTGAAGCCATGAATGTGATAGTGTGAAAAGTTTCAGTTATTTTTAAAAGAACAGCACAGTTGAAGAGTTTTACAAAATCCTCCAGGGATAACCCGCATGGACGCAAATTCGTAAATTTTCTCCCAATGTTCGAATCTATACATTGTGTAGATAGCTTAATAGGTGAGTTGAATATGATAAAAATGAAAAACTTGAATTTATTATTAAGTTTACATTACTTATTTGATGTTTGTAACACTTAAAAATGGGAGGTCAAATTGTCTTCGAAGAACAAAGAATTTATTCCTTATTTTGAATTTAATGATTGTCAGCTATCAATAGAAGAAACATGATTCATAGATGAAGTCTACAATTTTTGTAGAACTCATCAGTTTTTTCCATCTCCATCAAAGAGCTTTTTGATTAATATTTCAGATAATAATTATTATGATGCTATATGGAAATGTAGTAATATACATCACTTTATGAACCTTTAAAGTTTCCAGACACCATAAGCAAAATATATTCATTAAAAATATCTATACTACTTTGAGCACATTACTAAAGGATATCCATCCTTTATAAATGATGATCGATCTGCCAAGTTGTCGCACTCGTTGCTGGCAGTTTTCATCTTGCAAAGTAATGAACCGACCACTGTTTGCACCCAGGTTTGAGCACGATTTTAAACGAATCTATCCTCTCTGCAAATTGCTTTCCAAGTCCGCCGGTGATTTTTCATCTATTTCGAGTTGAAAAGCGCGCTTCCTGTTTGTGAAGAAGAGTCTATCTCATGTGTGCGAACGTGACCCTGTGTGATGCGAGCTTGTCCTTCTCATGTGTGTGCCTTGCCCTGTGACTGCGCTAAAAAAACGTGAACCGTCAAATCCCCAGGGTCTGACCAATTCTGTCAATCGAACCCCCACGCCAACCCACCCGTGCTGCTTTCTGTATATAGTGAAATGGGACTTTGGACGATTCCCTATATATACTGAAGTGGGACATTGGTCGAGTGCTTCTGCTGCCTGACTGCGAAATCACACACTTGCAATGTCCAGCTAGCAAGTCATCAAACAAGTCGAACTTTGAAATAGTCAATCAGAATGCTGATTTAGTTGGTGAAGCACGATTGCAAGGCGAATAATATCTTATTCACGTAGATTGACTTGGAGCCTGGAGACGATTTGCATTGTTGAAGTTCAACTTTGATTGATAAATAATTAGGGAAACTCATTTCATGAACAATAATATTTAGTAAGATTCTAGTCACTAACTATAGCTTCTAATCAAAGTAATGGCAGGTTCAAAGATGTATCACTGATGTTACTCTAATTATTGTTGTCAGTGGATTCAAAATTTACTCTATCTTCAAGTATCAACCCACTGCTACCTTGAAATCTTCTACTCTTAAATCTGCAGAAGACTAGGCTACTTTTGGAATGAAAAAATGATAATGACTCCTCGACTTGATTTAATGTTAATGGAGAACAATACATCATATTAATAATAACATCGATTAGAACTAACAATAGAATAGAATGGCTGCCTTTATTTGATATCCTTGGAGGGCGAAGTTAGGTTGCAGCCGGCCCTCTCTTACACTTAACCCTCGATACATTGAAAATACATGATATTCACATCATAGCTGATGACAAATCAGACTCACCTTAAAATATTGATTTATTGATCATTTTCTCCTTTGCCTTGTCTGAAGTGACTTATCTGAATCAGAAATTATCAGTGGTAGAAACTTATCAGTGGCACATCAGAATTACAGAAAAAGCATTGTTTGTAATTAAGATGCAACTAAAATTTTGCGATATTTGACGAGAAAATAGACAAGTAGAGAATTAAATTAGTCCTAAAAATAACGTGGGAAATTAGATTACTTTCTTCTGAGAGATAGAGAAAGAGACAAGTGCAGGAAATATTACTCGTTAATATGGATAAACAGCGAGATAAAACATAATTAATGGGCCTGAGCCATTCACCTCCGATGGAATACAATAGAAAGAGAGAGTACGAGAGAGAGAATGGTAAAGCATAGAGAAAAGAAAGGAACTAGCAAGGAGGGAGAAAGAGTGAGGAGGGGCAGCGAGAATATTGATATTCTAAATCAATTATGTCGTCCATCATTTTTCAGTAACAATAATAGTCGTGAATGTTAAGAAGCAGAATAAGCGACAGGAAGTATAATTAAAAAGTAGTAAGAATGAGAAAAGGGTGAGAGACAGAAAGCGAAATGACGAACTCTAATTGGATGAGTTCTTAATTGGATATGAGAAAATGAGAAGCTTCCATTTCTTTGGACCCTCTTGGACAATGAATAATTCGTGAGGAAATTGGAAGTTTATCAATGGCAGTTATAAGGGCATCTGAATATCAAGAATAACATCATGAGAATATTATGAGAATTAAACATTTTTTCTAGCCATATTTTTGCTTTCACTGGTTCATCTATTACCTTACATTTTCTAATCTTTCTGTTCCTTCACTTAAATTCATACACTCTACATTGATCGAGAGAGATTAAGAGTAATAATACTCATTAATGAGAGTAACTTGGTGATTCCGATCTAGTACGAATAGGCATAGGTGACATACAGTGAAATAGAATACAGAGAAATTCTTGAAGCAAGCGATGTAGAGATGTAGAAGAAGCTTGTAGCGAATTTTCAAGAGATGTAGAAGAAGTTTCAAAAGAATTTCCAACTGATATTTTAAAGAAGTTGAATATGTTTTCAGAAAGAAAGTTCAGTTTAGTAAAGTTCATTTTACTAATTTCTTGTTCTTTGGATCCAAAAACTATAATCTATCGTCCTTGTGTAGCACACCAATTTATTAGTAATTTGAACCTCTCAAATAGAGAAGAGGGTTCTTTAAACGTAAGAGAAATTTCTCTGTCTCAAAATAATACATTATCAGATATACTCAAATCTCCATAGAAGGAGAATAATATTCTTTTTCGTTTTTCACATAGAAGGAAGCCTTCAAGCAATGTTGGTAGCTGTATCAAAGTTGAGGTGTATTTCACCCCAAAAGACCCACCTCCAAATTTAGCTAGACTGAATGAAACTGCTACTCCGAAAATAACTGCATGCCTCTATGCGTAAAGGGCAACAGCCTAGAAGTGCTTTCAAATTGCGAAAAGTATCGGCTTGGAAACTTTGGCTTTGAGCAGGAGTGTATGGGAGCAGAGCACAGGGCATATAATCGAGTTTGGTCTGACTTAGCAACTGATGAAAGCTGTAGCTTTTCCTCCATCACGCCGCTGCCGCCTTGGACATGCACAGACACCTTGCAAGGCCCTTCTCACTTTCGGCCAAAGGGCCCTCCTAAAAGGGCAAACGCCGATTTCCCAAGGACAAGCAGAGGGAAGCCTGCCAGGCGAGCTCACTTCCACCTTTTGTATCGGCCAATCAAACCTTCCGAGAGAGATAGTATGTCTCCTCTCGCTTTCGCCAGACTCCCTCTCAAATAAAGATTCAACTCGAGTAGCTAGCAAATTGAAACCTAAATTGATTTTCAAGCTGCTTGTTTAATCCTATGAGCGCGGTCATTGACTACTAGTGAAGTGCTTTTAATAGGAACTCGTCTGAATCAAAGCAAGGGAAGGGCCCACCTTCAAATATTAGATATCTAATTCAGTTGACTAACAAATTGATTCACCCATGCTGCATATTAGACAGACTCTATAATTGAATGACTTTATGAACGTTTTTCATATAGCCTTAGTAAGAATGTTCTGTAATAGTCTACTGTATTATATAGATGAAATAGTTTTGTGCATAGATAGCTATGCACCCGAAAACTCACCTCATGACTAGTGACAACTAAATATACTTATAAAAAGGTAATTAAAAAAATTTCTTTTAGGTTTTTAAAAATATCGTGATGGATTATTCCTCTGTGTAACGATCATGAAAAACTGTATTAAATAATCAACAAGATTATCATAATTGATCCATCTCAACTTATTTTCAATGAATAAAGTATTCCACTGCTGTGTTGATCGAGAAAAATAATAAAAAATAATCTTAGGATGGTCTTAAAAACATTTGAAATTTTTGTAAAAAAGTGACGAAATAAACACATAATTTGTCTGTTAATTTTCTTATTTGAGATTTATTCTGCCTTATCTACATTAAAAACCCCGGAAAGATAATAGTAAATCTATCTGACCTTTTTGAACTATAATGTTTTTTGAAGATTTTTTCGTGAATAACTTTTTAAAGGTTATTAACAGGAGCTCTATAAATATCAATTCCAAGATTAATTCACCATTTTTATTTCCCAAACTAGATAACCAAGTGCTGTAGCAAAACAAACTTAAACTGATAATAATAAAAAAAATTGTGAATTCATTCAGTTTTGTGTGAATGAGAATTTGTATTACAGTGTTCTATCAAATGCTTCTGAAGAAACATTCAATAAAAATAATTTCAGTCTATGCAGTAGTGCGTGTAAAATTTACTAAAGTGATTGCTGTTATCCACTCATGATCACCTCCAACATTGGTGTTATCATTCGCTAACTATTATTTTTGGTAAACGAGGAGTGAAGGTAATGTGATAATTATACAATTTTTTATTGCTGTAACAACAATCCCACGTAAAATACACCGGTCTATTATTATCCAGCTTCCTACTAATTATCTAAGCAAGGCAGATTCCAGCTTCCTAAATGTTTTTAAAGTGTCAGTAAACTGTGATAGGTGATAAGGCTGTTGGAGTTGTGATAGTATCTGAACTTGGAGCGTGAGAATTGATTTAACCTTGGTTCATTATAAAGAATAATCTTTAAAACTTCACCGTTTCTATAATTGAAAAGGTTTTGGGCAAAGTAGTAAATTTTACTTTTACTCTTTCTTCAATTGAGATTTTGAAACTGGAAAAAATCAATATTATAAACGAAAAGTGGGCTGAATTGTGTATTTTTCTGCTTCTCAATGTACGTTAACTCCTCTCGAATCCTGGACCTCCCTCAAAAATGATACATTGAAAAAAACATTTTTCCAACTCCAGTAATGTATTTGCGCCCCAGCCCAGACAAACTTTCCTTTTTTCTTCTGAAATTCAATATGAATACTATTTAAATAATCTAAAGCAGCATTGTACTGCAGTTATTGAGAGTTCAATTGCGCTATCAAAAATGAATTCCTGAATCCTGGTATCATAATCCAACCTGAAATATGATGCAGCTCTTCATTTTTATTAGGCTCAGCTATTTGATTAGTCTTCGTCTCAAATGGCGACTTCAAAGTGTTTGAGTGTTGAATTGTAATAAATTTCAATGATAATAAATAATCCATATTAGTAATCCATATAATTTCCTGAGAGCTCATCTCATGCGTAATTTTGCGAAGCATGTGAAGTATTTTTAAACTAGTTTAGGTAAAAATGCGGTGCGAGTTACAAGTCACGTAAGCAATGCTTAGCAGTCTTAAAGGCTACTATTGTTCCTTCTGTGAGTATTACTGTAGGTTTTTTCCTATCCACAAGCATTTTGCAATAGGCTATTCTATTATATTCAATACGTATGTTGCAACTATACTAGATATGGATTGATTTTTTCATCATCAATATTATTGAATTTCAGGCCTAAATAAATTACTTGCATAACAGTCACCTTGAAATAGATGAACATAAAAACATTGCAAGGAGGCTTTTGTTGTAGAACAAGCTCGTGAATAATATCATGATCATCGTCATGGAAAGTGATATTAGTTTACTGAACAACAATTGGATCTTAAAAGTTAAATGAATGAATTATTGTAATTTCCCTTTTCCCATTCATTTCAGTAATGGCGAAATGAGTTATTATTTTGATTGAAGATAAGACCTATAATCAGGAGCGAATAAAGAATTCTGTTACAGACGAGGGAGTAGGAGGAGTTATTCTCAGAATTCTGCGGGCTATTGGTGGAAGAAGAGGGTATCAATTTGGCTTTCATGTGTAATAATTCAACTTAATAATTCAAATTCTGATCTTTGGTGGGTTAATGACCTTCGAAAAATTGATACTGCAGCTGGTTCATAAAATCATCCAACTCTAAACTCATTCATTTGAGTTTCAAATAGCTCAGTATATTATTGCTCTTTGGATAATTTTCCTACCACATTAAGCAGGTTTTACTGTTTCATCAAAAAGTTTTCAATTTTATCAAAAGCTTTTATGCTCATGAGGTTACGGGTTTCTAAAAAAACAACAATAAAAACACGCTCAATGCACTACATTCAAACAGGAACATGCAGGATTTCGAATTGGAATGGAAAATGTTGAGGGTAGAGAAGTGAATAAATATTTCGTGTGATAGCGATCTTTCCGAATTCGTTTCATATGCATAAATAAAAATAATAAGCCGCTTTTAAATGCATGGAGCAGGATCTTATTTTCAAGGCTCCTGTATAAGTATTTAAAACGATATCTCGTTCAATGTTACAAAGTAGATGTACTAGCACAAAAAGTGGTTGAGTTTCTGACGTCAGTTGGTGAAAAAACGAAGCATGTCATTTTCCTACTTTCCAGCTTGATTTTTGCTGGGCGCGGTGATACTTCAATTTCAATTATGGCTAATAAACTGATTAATAATGTTACAATATTATAACCTAATAGAAATATAATTGAAATCTTATCAATAACAAAAACACAATCATGCGATTGATGGTTTACATGCAAATTATTTCTCCCTTAATTAGAAAATAATGTGATGTTATGATCCACAAAGTCGTTATTTTTTTGCGAGACAATAAACTGATGGTAATGGCTAATCGGAACTTGATGCCAAGAATATCTTTGTATGCTAATATTGGTAGACTGTACATCAATTCAAACTAGTTCTTACGTTATTTGTTAAGTCAGTGACGTTAGAAACCGGATCCTATACATCCACTGCACACCCAATCTATTCTAAGTGTATTCCCTTTTAATAAATAAGTTCCAAGTTACACATTTCTTCAACTAATGTCCGCCCTCCATTTCTAGCAATCAATTAACTTGTGGGTCCAACTCGCTCAATTAACTTGTTATTTTTCACTGTTTAACACATTTTGAATATTAAAAAAATTAATGTTTGAACACATTTCGAATATCACTGTAATCTTGCTTTTTATAATATTACATTTCAAGGATCCAGTAGATAAAAGTGTTCCTATTTCATCTATTTTGTTTTCCATCACGAACTGCTGGTAAATATTTCACTCTGAACTATTTTACACGACAATGCAGTCATAAATTTGAATATTAGTTTGAATATAAACTACTACTCACACGTGGAGCGCTTTCGGATTCTACTCCATTTTCAACACTGCCTTCTTTATTTTTGTTGACACTGTTTGGTAGAGGAGCGGTGGTGTTGGCGGTTCTATTTAAATTATTGTGACGAAAAGTTGGTGGTTTTCCGAAAAAACTGTCGGTTTTTAAAAAGTTTAAAAAAACTTGGTTTTTTCGGAAAACCACCAACTTTTCGTCACAATAATTTAAATAGAACCGCCAACACCACCGCTCCCTCTACCAAACAGTGTCAACAAAAATGAAAATGGAGTAGAATCCGAAAGCGCTCCACTTGTGAGTAGTAGTTTATATTTAAACTAATATTCAAATTTATGACTGCATTGTCGTGTAAAATAGTTCAGAGTGAAATGTTTCTATTTTTTCACAAATTCGACTTTTTTCATATGCATAGCATATAGGCTCTGATCATACTATATAGAGTCTCTATTTATATTGTAGCATCCTAACCCTTCTGTGGCTTCGCCACTGGGTAATCCTACAGTGAAAATGAAACACCAAAATCCGATTACTCCAGTCTCCAAGATAATATAAAATAATTCGTTTATTGTATAGGCTAGTCTTCGCAAGATTATACAATAAACGAATTATACAGACGTGAAAGAACATATGCCACGTTCTCAGTTTTCAAAGCTATACCTGAACTCATCCTCTATGTATTCAGAATTCAATCAGTCCTGAATACATTCATAATAAATAATCTCAATTTTCGAGTGCACCTAGGAATGATACGTGATTCAAGCGACGCCCAATCGATCATTTGATACACTCCCGACGTGTAGTTCCACGCTGAAAGGGCTGACTGATCAATGATCATTTGTTGCAAGAGTGAGAGACAGTCGTGATTTTTTAGAAGTGTAGGTAGTATGAGAGTAGGCCATTGTAGGAGCGAACATCACGGACCCGGCGGCGGGTGAATGGGCCGATTAGCCCATTTAGCTCGCATTTATAGCGAGCGAGCGAGCCACCCGTTGAAAGAGTGATTGATGCTTGCGCGCCGTCATGAAGACTTCATAAACGCTTTTTATTTATCACAATGCAATGCCGATATAGTACACCTGTCCACGGCCATCGTATATCAACATCGGCAGCAGCAAAATATCACCCCCTGTTACACAAGAGGTCACTTTTCTAGTGATTGAGCTCTTTTTTGCCAACTCCGATCGCAATCTATATTTTGAAAGTGGGTTGAATCGATATGGTGTACTCCCACACTGAATTTAGAGGGTGGGGGAAAAACGTTCTCATTTTTCACACTTGCGTGAGTTGGAAAATTTTCATGTAATTGCAGTTACGCATATAAATAAATGATACGAGATGATGATATGAGTGTTGAAGAATTTAAGTACAAAATCACCCTATCATTTTAGACCATACTCTAATAAAAAATTAAAGAAGAGATAGAGAGGCCTCAAGCCTGTTTTTTCTTCCCCGTATCATTATTAAATGATTATATGAACGTGATAAATGAATATACGCCTTGTACACTATATTATTCGCATAATAAGTTCATGGAACATTGTTGAACCTGAAACATAAATGCAGTATGCTAGTATCTGTATAATCATGGAGTATAATTAATATGTATTCCAGGCACTTTCAGTTTCATCTAATGTTTCAATAAGACATCACAAAGATAGCAAATAAAACTTGAACATATTCTTTATCTGACCAGCCGTAAATACAATGCCTATTGAATTACTTACCTTTACCTAAAACGTGTAGGCTTATATAAAATGGCAGAGATTGACAGCCTAGAATTCTATCCACGTGAAAAATACTCTTTTTGTAGAAAATGGAATTGATTTATCAATTGAAAATTTTATTCAATTTATCAAAAAGCTTCCAAATTAGACACAGGAAGCACGTGGAGAGTGATATGGAATCGTGCAGATATTAATATTCATAACTCATGCATAAATAATTCATGAAGATGGAATGTAATAATGATGGAAAATTAAAGAGGGAATAAGATGATTATAGCAACAAGATTCTTCTTATGTTGACAATCTTCCTGTTGAACTAATTATGCCATTAGTTGTGGAGCATTTAAATTAAATTCATATGACAAAGATGCTTCAAGCATATCTGCTGTAGATTCACATTTAAGGAATGATACCAATGTAAATATTATTGACAGAGGGCCTGATAATATTATAATTTCAAATTCTGTTTCTCACAATTCCTCAAATGTAACCAGGTATAATGATTATAGCAATGATAAACTTAATTGTTTTTTCTTGAATATACAAGGCCTATGTAATAAATTCGACTACTTATCTCTAATTTGTACTAAATACAATATAAAAGTAATTTCTATAGCTGAGCATTGGATTAATAGTACTGATGTAGACTTTACTTATCTGCCTGGTTTTAAAACTGCTTCTGTTTTTTGTAGAATAAACCGAGCAAGGGGTGGGTCTGCGATTTTTGTTCATGATCAACTGGAATTCAGGGCTCTTGATCATATTAGAGACATGTCAATTGAAATGGTTTGCGAAGTATCAGCAATTGAACTTATCAGGGATAAAGTAATACTTTTGTCAGTTTATAGACCCTACAATAGAAGTATAAGCTATTTTAATGAATTCTTAACGTGTTTTTACAATATATTAAGTGCTGTTTTTAAAAATGGATACAGTTTGATCATCAGTGGTGATTTTAATGTAAATTTTATAGGTCATGATAGCTTTAAAAAGGATTTATTGAATTTGTTTGAATGTTTTGGTTTGACTGTTACTATTAACGATATTACTAGGCCTGGTCTTGACGGGGTATCAAACGGATCTTACAATTCTCATCTCATATTCAGTTCGTTTGTTCATTTTTATTCTTCACGTCATCTGTTCTCAGTAAGGTTCAGGTTTATGTTTCTTGAAGGTTTTAGTTAAAAATCAATGCAAAATTATTAAATATCAATCCCTCACATGGAATTCACGGAAGCGCAACAGTTTATTTGTAACGTAGGCGTGATTATTCAGGTTAAAACTAATGTTGTATAATTTTTTGTGCGGTTGACTGACTAGTTGATAACTGATAGAACCTTTCAAACCTGCTCTCCTTCATAGGTTGTCTATCAACAGTTTTTTCAATAAAAAAAATCGAGGAGCAGCCTTACATGATCAATAAAATAATCCAGTAAGCCTAATGTTACACAATTTATAGTTTACTCAGTGAATGAACTATAGAACAAATGAACATAGAAAAGTAAAGGAATAATATTGAAGACCAAAGTGTGCTCAAACTTTTAATATAGTTGAGCGGAGCGAAGCGAAGCTCTAATGGATTAGGAAAGTCACTCTTTGTATAACTACTCCTCCGGAACCGCTCGACCGATTAAATTCAAACTTGCTATGGTGATAGTAGACATGGACGCCCAGGTTATAGGCTATAGAGCATTTTGAAAATTTGTATATTAAGGACGAGAAAAGGAAAAAAAGGATTGCTTACACACTATTACTATACACATTATTCATGCTATATTCATGCTCTCTGCACTGCAGGATTGCAACCTAACATCAGTTTTGAGAAACGTTCCTGGTCAGAAATGTCTATTATGCTCTTGAAATCATGTTGGTATCACTGGCAGAATCGGCTCCTTATCGAAACCCTCATAGCCCAGTGGTTAGCAACGTGGACTATTATTTCACT